>VDFB02084224.1:0-83928 GCA_007258455.2 Sequoia sempervirens | reverse complement strand
GTTCTCTTGTGCATGGTGTTGAGTTGTTTAAGTTTTTTTAATTTTCTTTTCATGCTTATTCATCATAATAGAATAAGGGTTTAATGAATATTGTGGATCTAAATGTTAATGAGGGTTTTGATGTTTGATAAGATACAACTGATTCAATTCCCCCTCAGTTGTCTTGTTCATTCAATAATACACTTAGATTTACCCTTAATACATTTTCTTTCCTTTCTCCTATTTATTCATTATGCAAGTTACCTTCCTAGGAACAATATATACACCAAATATTGGGTCTTTATGGAAGGGTGTCCTATTTTTCCATAATCTATTTCTTGATTCTTAGTTGTTGAAATTCCAATCCTAACTTTTCCATTTCTTTATTTTTCCTCCTTTGCAAGTTTCCTCCAAGATTGGTTTTCCATCTGGTAGGCCAAAGTTACTAATTTTGGAAATGTATTGAAATTCCTTCCATCTATGGCCTTTCTAGTTTTTGGTGTCACTCTAGATATGAACCATTCAATTTTCTATTTTTTAGTTAATGATTATTCCAATATTCTTGTTATTTCTTTGAATATTTTATCAAATTATGTTATTGTTTCATCTTGATTTTAAGTAACTTCTCTTAGTTTACTTACCCATATGGTGGGTGATGAGTCATGATAATTTCCTATTTCCTTTCTCAATTCACATACTTTTATCTTTATTTTCTGCAAAAAATTGAGACATTACCAAACCTTTTATATAACTGTAAGCAATTTAAATTATTTGAAGTTGAAACATGATATATTAATATGTATGTGTATAAGTTATGAATGTTCATGTGTTTAGTAAGATTTTATTTTTAATTATAGATTTTAACAATGGAAATTCCTTGAAGAGTAAAGACTAACATTTGCAACAAGAAACCTATCAACCCATAGCAACAAGATTCTTAAACTGTAGCATAAGGATTATAGTTCGATATAAAGGATTCAATCTACTATAGCATGATCACTTTTAGAAGAATATGGAGGTGGTAATTTTAGGATCAAATCATGGATGGCCGAGCATCATTATTATCTTTTAATAAGACAAGTACGAGAAGAAGTATATTCCCAATAGGAATATGAATTATAATAAAAACTACTTTGCTTGGGAACATTTTTTTGTTATCATGGTTAATATTGTTGAGTACAAAGTCCTTGTTTGATTTCTATACTCCTACTACGACGGTTATTATTTTCTATTTTAAAAACTTAGTCCTCTTCATATTCTTGAGGAAGAGTTGATAGCTATTTTAAGTTTGTTTTTAGTTCACAAATAATTGGACTCCCTTGAAGACCCTATATAGTGGGGTACCATGGTGAGGAGAATATCTAGATCATATATGTGTTATCTTGAATAAGATTTCCCTATTAAATTTTGTTCAATAATTCTATGTATGATTAAGATGCAATATATAAGTAATACCTTGATAACATGTTTTTCTAAGTGAGTGATTAAAGATAATATATAGACACAACAAATCAAGCAAGGACCACTTGAGATACTACTAAACCACCTTAATTTAGATTGGTAGATTGGATTCTACATTGTAAGTTTAATTGATAGTTTTTAGTTTAAGTGATTATGAATGATACATTATAAATTCTAAATTAGAATATGTAGTTGATAATTTTTTTAGTACTTCAAAGGTTAATTAGGCATGACATACTATAGGATAATAATTATTTGGTTATAGTCATAAGCATTAAGTACCCATAGTAAAAGGTAGTTGTTTGTATTCATCTACATTTTTTTGAGAAATAGAAGTTTATTCCGGTTAAAATATTTTACTTTAGTTATATGTATTTCATTCACCTATACTCAGTTGGTGTAGGACATTTAGAATTCATGAATGCATATATTTTTCCAACACCACCTGAATTCTATGACTACCTAGTTAAAAAATTAATGAATACCTCTCATGAGTGATGAACCACTTAGTATAGGGATCTTTAGATCCACCAAGTTGTGTGTATAGTCATTAGCACCAGTTAATTAGGCATTAGAGAAAGCTTGACATTTTTGGTGTCATTTTCAAGGATGGTGCTAAGTTTAGGAATCTTATTTGTGTTTTAAATTCTTTCTAAGCGTTCATAGAATATAAATTTTTTGTTTCAACATTAGGACCAATAGGTATTTAAAATTCACTAGAAAAATCATTTACTAATAGTGTGTAGGGATTACCAATTCAAAGAGCTGAAACTATTGTATGCAGAGGTAGAGAGATGCTCTAGGAATATTTCACCCCTCAACTCATGAAGCATTTGAAGTTACTATGCAATTAGTGAACATATTGAATGAATTAATGAAGAACTATCCCTCACAGTAGTAGCTACTCCAAATTGTAATATCCCTAATGAAATATTTTCTAAACTTCTGCAATTGGCATAAATAAACATGCAAGCTCTGATACCACTGTAAGAACCCCTTGATCTTCTAGAAGGATCAACAATGGCCTTAATAAAATTTTTAGAAGAATATTTTAATATTTCCTATAGTGACTTTGTAATATTTTTATTTTTCACTTAAGTCACTTTAAAATATTTAATAAAGTGACTATAATATTTTATTCTTTTATTTAATTCACTTTAATTGAATTAATCAAAATAAAGTTACTTTTATGATTTAATTTATTTAGATAAATTTATAAGTAATTAATTTAATATTATTCCCTTATAACTCCACTATTTAGCTTATGGAAATAAAATAAGCTAAATATCAATATTTTCCATTAATTAGAAAATGGGGACATTACAGTCCTCCCTTCCCAAAGATTGCTTTCCCTCAAGCAATCAACACCTGCATGCCAAAATTGAATACGAGGATCCCATAACCATATCTGAAATATTGTTTCACCCATCTCTTGTACTGCTTTGATATTACTGTCATTCTACAACATGGGAAGCATTCCATTAATAATGCAAAGTCCTAGATCCATAATCTAAAATCCATCCTCATAAATTATGCACAAGAATCTCCTCCACTGGCCTCTTCTTAAATTTAGTTATCCAAGAACAAAAAATAATTTTGGGTGCAACAATTAGTGGTATTTCATCAGGACACTTGGTCAAAAATTTCTAAATAACCTCATTGTTACAAGTATGCAGGTGTTGTCATTGATGTCAACAAGCTTTTGTTGTTATTGATGATAGTTGTGCAGTGGTTGAGAAGAGATTGTTGATTTGATTAGTTGCATTATGTTCTCATCAATTAAGTTTTTGATTAGGGGTTAAACAAGTTTTGATGGGACCTGAAACCCAATACATAATGGTTTTGAAGGGAATTGTCAACCTAACAAAGAAGAGAAAGCTACTTAATAGATAAAACACAAACCATCAACAACCCAATAGTAGCCTCAAAAAGAAAAACATGACTACACAGGCTGCATCAAATAAACAAGCAAGGGCCCAAAACCCTTTTAACAACCTAGTTTTAACTGGGACTAGAAACCCTTAGATACACAAAGAAGCCACCTACTTCTGCTAGGCATTAACAAACCCACAAATCATGGATGACACCACTAGGCCAAGAAATATAACCTGCTTAATGGTGTAAGATACCATCAAACCCCTAAGAAAAAATGATAGCAACTCCAAAAACCCCACCTCAATAGGGGAATTGGAGAGCACACCAAACCACTAGACACAAAGCCACTATTCAAACCAGGAAACCAAATCCAAATCCACCTCAATAGGAAGGATCTCCCCTCAATTGGAAAGAATATCATGACCATCGAATCCACTACCGCCTAAAGACTCCAACACCTTCAACCTCCACCTCCATAGGAGAAGCATCCACCTCAATAGGATTAACAACTAAGGAAGCCAGAGACAATCACCTCCCAAATCCACCTCCATAGGATTCAAGAAGAAGACCAACATAGTAGCAAAACAAGAAGCCATACTACCCATTCGAAAAAATTCGGTAAGAGGCCAACACTCACAAAAAACAAGCCACAAAGGTAAACCATTGAGCTTGATGGGCCTCAACCCGCTGAGACAAAGTGAAAAAATTAGAATACCACCCAACCTGCAGCAAAAAAGGAGAATCTAGAGGGACCAAATCCTCCATGGAAAACTCCATCAAAAAAAAATCTTTTGAACCACTCTACTTCAGCATAAAAGCATAAGAAACCAACTCCATCTCAATGAATAATTGGGACTTAAAAAAGGTCTTCAAAAATAGCCAAACCAAGAGATCATCAAAAAAAGACAAAAGATAAGTGATCTCCAAAAAAGCCACATAGAGGGTCAGCACAAGACCAAAAGGAAAAGCCCCAAAAATGAGCTAGGAAGGTATCATCCCACTCTAGCAGAACAAACGACAGAACTGGGAAATCATAAAAAACATTAGAATCATCCTAGCCCACCACAAGTGCTCAAGCCTAGCATCAAAAAAGGACCCAGAATCTAGCCAGAAAATTGAAGCCTCCACAAAAGCCCCAGTAACACTAACCCAACAAGTGGAAGGAATCCCCCAAGCAAGAACACACATGCCAACAAGCAAAGTATACAAGCCACGGGGTAACCAAAGAGCATAACTAGGCAAGGGAGACCAAAAGACAGAGGGAAGGGCAAGAGTGAAAAACCATGAAACACACCATCCAACCCAACAAGATCTAAAAGAATGCAACCTCCAACCAAATACAACCCCATCACAGATCACCCACACACCACACCCAACACCAAGAAAACCATTGAAAAACCCAGAGCCAGGGAAAACAAAGGCTGCAGGCCACAAGGCATCAAAAGAGCAGAGCTAGTTGAGGGAGACCAAAAAAAAAAGAGAGGGGCAGGAGTGCAAAACCATGAAGAAGATCATCTAACCCTACAAGGTCTGAGAAAATGCAGATTCCAACCATAGACAACCCCATCACAGTCCACCCACAAGCCACACCCAACATCAAGAAAACCACCCAAAAACCCACAACTAGAGCCACAACAGAAGAAAGCCCCATAAAAGGAGACCCAATAGAGAAAGGCCCAAAAAGAAGAAGGCTTCGTATGAGAAGGTGCTCATAGCAGCCACAACCCACATCCATGACCACATCAATAGGAAGAGAGGGATCCAAACCTCCAACCACCTCATAGTCACCAAAGTCCAACATAAAAAAATAGAGCTAGTGTTGCCTCCCAACATGGCAACCATGCCCTAGGCACAGAGAAAAAAAACATACCAGTAGAGCCAGGCACCAGACACAGCCAACACATATCAACAAGCCTCTAGAGAACATCTGCTTCCTCTCTGTCTACAAAATCAAAACTCCTGCCATTTCCTCCGCTATCCTTCACTCTCACCATTTTTATGTAGTGTTAACTCCACTTCTCTTGTCCAAAAATTAGTTAATTTTCATCAATTAAGTTGCTAATATTAACCTTTGGTGTTTCTTTGATAAGATTCTATTTATGGTTTAGATGTCGAGGATATTGAGAAATTTGATATAAAATAAGGAAACAAGGTGTTGTAGAGGTGTTTTGGTTTTTCTTTGCATTTCTTCTAGGTTGAATATCTACTTGTGTGGTTTGGATATATTAGATAGAGTTTTTCAGAGTTTCTATATCCATAATTTTGGCTTTTGGATTGATGGTTAGAGGAAGTTATGTTCACCAGTGTGTGAACTAGTTTTGTAGTGTTTCTTATAGAGGTGTTTGGGAGAAATTTATTTTCTCCACGTTTCTCCCTAGTTGCTCTTCAGGTCTTGCAATTCTAAAGGTATGTTGATGGTGTTGATTTCTTGCCCGTGTCAAGAGGATTTGTGGTTTGGTACTTTAGAAGCTAGATTTTAGAGTTGTAGTGTTTGGAAGTGTAGTTTGAATGTACAAGTTGTGTACATTCTGAAGGTGTAAATTGTTGCAAAGGAGTTTGATGAATTTTAGGTTTATAGAGGAATGTTCTAGATCATGATGAAGCATGGTATGTGGTTCAAAAGTCATCCTTGGATTTATGGAAGGATGTAATTCAAAGTTTAATGGTGTTTGCATAGGTAATGGATGGCCTGGTGTTTACACTACATTTGAATACATTTGAGTATTGACAAAAGTGTAGCATGGCATGTGAGAGTTGATTTGGGTTCCAATTAAGATTTTTATTGGTCCACTTTCATTCCTATCCACCATGAGAATGCTTAGTGTCAACAAAATTTGAATTTGTAGTGTAAAGGATAGTGTAGCCAACTTGAAGATATTTTTCAAGTTGTGTATGGTATAAATGCAAGGTAAATTGATGTGAGATGAAGTGTGGAATAGAGTTGAGTGTTGTGATGTGAAATTAAGTGTAGAAGCATGAATTACAATGCAAGGTATAGTACAAGATTCTTGAATGTGGTGAGTTGAAGTATCTTGATCTCTTGAAGGATGCTAGTGTTGTTGGAGTTGTTGTGGTGGAGTTTTTGTTGCATCGATATTTTTTTGTGTAACCTTCTATCTTCTTTATTCTTTTTATTCTGGTAGTGAGCCTTGGTTGTGAGCCTTTCTAGATAGTGCGTCCTATTATGGTAGTGAGTCTCTTTGTATCGATTTTGCAATTACTTATATTGTGAGCTAATCCTCACCATGGTTTTTCCTTTCTATGGTTTTCCATGTAAATTTGGCGTTCTCTTGTGTATGGTGTTGGTTGTTCTAGTTTCTAGTATCTTCTTTTCATGTTCAAACTATGATCAGGAAAATTAGATTTTAAGATTATTAAGCACAGTAAACAAACCTAAAATTCCCAATCAAATAATGGAGAACAAGAGAGTGCGTAAATATGAAATACAAGAAACGATATTACCGTAACCTTTACACCTCCATTATCCTTATCCATTATGCTTCTAAGTAATTAATTCCCTTAGAATTATTAGTATGCACTTAACAAGCCTATGACTAAGAAAAAGAAAAATATTTAAGTTTTCTCAATAGCATGACAACCTATTATTCTCTAGATAGATCAAAATGATAGTGACAATGTTATTTATAGAGAGCTGAATGCAAAATGGACAGTCAAGATTAGATGATTTTTATTTTGATCAATGGCTGAAATTATACGAGATGAAATAAGATAAGATTGAAAGTGAAGGAGAATGAGGAAATTGAATGATTTTTTGACAAAATAAATTAGTTCAAAGAGGAAAGTGCATAATTAAATAATGGAAACATTATTTAATTATAAAAGGAAAAGTCAAGTTATCTTTTTGATTAAATGGAAATTTAATTCAAAAAAATGAAGGAAAAGGCAAGTCATTAATTAAATAAGATTTAATTAATTTGTGCCAGAAAAGGCTAAAATGATCAATTAAATAATTGACAAAATTGTTTAATTATAGTAGAAAGTGGTAATAATTAAATAAATAAAGTTTATTTAATTATAGAGGAAAGAGGATGTAATTAAATAAATATAATTATTTAATTAATTAAGAGTAATGGAGAAATAAATAAATAATTAATTAAATAATTAAGAATTATTTCATTAATAGTAGAAATAGGACCCTAGACAATAGAAAAATGGTGTTAGCAAGCCTAGGACATTTTTCAATGTCTACATTTGCCCCTCTTTGATACAATGTAGTTTATCGCATTGTATCAAAGACAAAGATATGCCCTAGTGTAAACAAGATGAGGAAGGATGACGAGGAGGTAATAGTATGCCCCCTCGAGAGGATAGGCAGGTTCAAAGGACACAAGTGTGCTCTCGAAATGGATACGAGGAAAATAGATAAGGGGAAGAAGAAATGTTAGCATGGGAGATATGTATGTTAGCATAGAAGACATGGACATTGAGATAGTGCTAGTTGAGATAATTTGTAGATATGCATTTTCTATGAAAGGATTTTGCATTTAATCATCATTGGGCAGTAAACTATGACAAATGGACAACAAACACCATGGTATGAAATAGACTAAGGTGTGTAAGGTCATCCATTTGTAAAATAGATAGTCGTAGACAAGGAATGTCTTGAATCATACTAAGGGTCATGTTGCCCCAGTCTTTTTTATCAAGACAAATTGAAGACATCAATCAAATAAAACACAAGTCATGAGACATCATTGCTCCTCTAAATTCTTTGTGGGACATCCTCGAGGTGACTAGTAACATGACCGAATTAAATCCAAAAGATAAGACAAAATAGACCAACAAGGTCAATAGTCATTTAGATTGTTTTCCAATAAGTGTGTGCCAATGTGCTAAGGGATGAAGTGAGTGATGGGTGGACTATTTTGACAAGGACTAGTTTCAAGAGAAGAAACATGTCGTATAAGACGCCATGTTTGGTTTAGATCATGTAACTACTTGTGTAAGGAAAATGATAAAGTGTGATAGTGACAAGGTCTAGTTTCAGGAAGGAAAAATCCTGTATAAGCCCATTGGTTTTGAATGATTTGGAAAGTTTGATTGATGTGACAAATGGCCAATTTGACTTGGAGACATGTTGGCTTCCTTGTCTTGTTGATTCAAGATTTGTGTTTGAAGTTTAGATGATGATTTTGTGTATGAGTTGAAAGTGTCTGATTTATTTTGACTAAGCTGAAAAACCCTAAAAGACTAACCTAGGGTACCTTAGGGGCTCATTGACAAACAACCTTTCCTATGTAGCAATGCGCAAATACCTCGTAGTTTGACATGACCCTTGACTTTGTTTCAATGAAAAAGGATTGAATCATGATTTTAATTTATTTGGCAAACCTAAATGACTGACCTAATGCCTTGGGGGCACATCAATAGATGGAATTTCCTACATCCAGTTATAGAGGCAATGTAGTTTGACAATGACAAAGATTGACCTGACTAACTTTGACTCTGTTTTTTTATTTTTGAAAGTTATCTGAATGTTTTTGGGTTTTGACATGCTTTTTTTAGATTTTTTGAAGTTTTATAAATTTTTTTTATCTTTTTGTGGATATTTGAATTTTTGTATTTATTGAATGTTTTGACATTTTTTTTTTGTGGATATTTAATTTTTTTGTCTTTTTGAAATGTTTTATTTTTTTGTCTTTTTGTGGATATTTGATTTTTTTGTGTTTTTTGAATGTTTTGATTTTTTTGTCTTTTTCATGGATGATATGGGGAAGTGTGGATTCTATTGTGGATGATACACTATAAGGACCATGACAAATGATATGAGTGATGACTACACGCAAGCAAGCCATCATGCATAAGAATCCAAGGAAAAACATGATCTTTCCCCCTAGTCAAACTAAAAACCAATTGACAAGTGATGATGATGATGATGATGTTTCTTGACATGGGAAGGACACATCCTGAAAAAATGTGAGGATTGGGAAAGACATATCCCATTGATGAAAAAGTGACTAAATGATCAAGGTTTTTAGCAAGGCTAGGAACAAAGCCAAGGAATGTGTTAGATGATGTACTAGGATGCATAGCAAGATTGTATGGATTAGGCTGGTTTCATTTGGAATGAATTATTTTTAGGATTAAATGGGATGATGGAGGGATGTTGGATAAGTAGAATAGAATCCTTAAACCAATGACAAGGGAGAACCAAGTCCAACAATAGGTATGGAAGGATAATGGATTGATTTTGGTAAAGGATAGGAGACATGAGGATTATTGGCTTGTAGAATTAGCATATGATCTCCAAGGACTATGTTGCATAGGAATAATTAGTTTTCTCTGAGGTATGGGTTTGGATAATGCTATGAAGGCTATGACATGATATTTCATGGATAGTGTACGATCAAAGGATATACATGTCAAGAGTTTTCCCAAATCAGGATTTATGTTTGTACCCTAGTCCTTATCAAGATCAAAGTAGGTGGGAAAATGGATGGGAATGATAGGGATAAGATGAAAAGATGGAAATGTCATGAGGAAGGCATGGGAGATGAGATAACTTTTCCCCAAGTGTAATTGTCCACATAGATAATTGCTTTTACACATGACGCCTATTTTCTAGGTTTTCATCATGGTACTTATCCAAAGCGCCATAAGAATGGTTTTCATTATTGAAAAAAAAATTCTCTTTACTATTTTCTTGATTTTTTTGATGTCACCAAGATGTCTGTTTGCCAGGTTTGCATCAAGGTAACGTTTTTTTTTTAATTTTTTTATTATTTTGGTATTTTTGATAATTTTGGATGGTCTTTCCATTTTAGCTTATCACTGAATGTTTTGAATCCATTGATGGCTCTAATGTAGAGACTAGGGCCATGATATTCCAATAATGACCTTTATGAAGTAGTTGTTTTGTTAGGATCATATCACTTGCATACAACTGATTGATGTCATTGTGATCATTTTTTATACTAGAGTTGGCCTTATCAGAATGCATACATCATGATAGAGTGCCATGAGAGTCCTTACAATAAAGAGTTGCTACCAAGATGTGAAAAAATCATGAGGTATGTCTTTTAGACTTTAGGTGCGATGTAGGATTATGATGGATGATGGTAGATGTGTTTGAAAATTTAGATGTAGGAATTTTCATTCGCCTAACTTGGGGTGACAAATGATGGATATTGGATTTTGGATTGGGATAATGTTTGGAACCAACATTTTTATATTCCTTTCCTAATAACCATTTTGAAGGAGGTGGACATCTTTTATATGTGGGAGACCTCCTTTCTTGTGGCTCCACATTTTGATTGAATTTTACTTTTGAACTATTTTCTTTACTTGATCCATTTTTCTTTGGGATCCATTTTAACTTCATTTGTCCACTTGGATTTTTATTTGATTCAATGGCCTTTGATATTTGATTTTGAACTTTGGATTTGTAATAATTTTCTTTTTGTTGGTTCCAAATGGAAGTTTTATTCATGTTGGAATGATAGTTTATGGTGTCGATGGAAGGAGTGTTCACAAAAACCTTATGACAAGGACTACTCATGGCCTCCATTTTGATATTTTTATCAGATAAAGTTGCCCCTAATATTGAGGAGGTACCACTTTAGACACGTAAAATGTATTGATTGGCATTGTGCATCTGATCCTGACCACTAACATCATTTCATCCTAAATCATCCTTCGGTCTAACCATTTAATCAAATACCTTTATCTGATTAAATTCATCAATATTCCTCTCTTAATTAAATAAATCAGTTATCTAAATTAAGTCACCTATTCTCGATAATTAAATTAACCATTTTCATCTAATTATCCTATTTAATTAAATAATTAATTTTATTTGATTAAATCTCTTAAGTCTATCTATTAAATTAAATAAATTAAAACCTTATTTAGTTTAATCTAACATCATCTCTTTTAATTAAATAAATCAAAATCTTTATTTAATTAATCCCTTATCACATTCTTCTCATATTTGATTTAAATAAATCCATAAATTTAAGTCAAATAGGTCACATCATTTAACTCCCTTCATTACATTAATTAACTTTGATTAATTTAATCTTCGCTCATGTCCCATCCTCCATCTTTTACCACTTGCACATGAAAATAGATTTAACTGATTTATTAAATCTCTATTTTCCTTCAACAAGGCATCTTTTAAGGAATATTCCCCAAATTTGAATTCAAAATCCAAGTGGGATAAGTCCTTCCAACAAGGCATTTACTCTCTCTTACATGTCCTTTTCCTTGAGCCAAGTGGAATTCAATGCATTCTTCCTTCCTTCTTGCATGTCATTTCAACAATTTCAAAATTCAAATATATGCATTTATTGGCACAATCCTCAAAACTTGCACATCCTCTATCCACTCATAGGTTGACAAGTGGCACTTTGCCATTTGTTAATTCTTAGTCCCACATTGCTCTATTTTGGACATTCATCCATCAATCTCTTCTATAAATAAGAGGCTAATCTCCTCATTTCATCATCCACAATTTGAGTAAACTTACTATGCTCAAATCATTAGCAAATTCCATCCATTATCATTGAATCTTAGCTAGGTTATGCAAATTTTTCCATTGGATTACTCATCAAGCATCAACAAAGTGGATCAAATTTCTTCATCAAATCACCATTGCATCATTGGAGTTGGGAAAGGGCCAATTTTCACATCAAATTGACACCAATTCCTTCAAGAGATTAGGAGTTTGTTTGTTTTAGAATAGGATTTGATATGTTTTTAAATTTCATTGTGTTCTTCATTTCATGTTCTATCTCTTTTGCTATTCAAATGAATTTCTTGAGGAATCCTTGTTCTTGCTTGTATTACATCTTCTAATGTGTTTGTTCATGTTGTTTTGTAGGTATTAGGATTGGGGTTTGCACAACCACTAACATCATTAGATTTTTTGATTGAAGAATAGCCAAGCCCTTGATGTCCAGAATATTCCTAAAATTGTACTGGTTCTAGAATTCCTTGCTCATGTACACTAGTATAGAAACAACAATAAACTACTCAAAAAACTACTAAAAAATGCTTATAAATGACTGTAGTTGGCTAGATGACCATTAATAGTCTATTACCAGTCATATATAACATGACTAGATTGATGACTAAACCATTTTTAATCATTTATTGGTTATTTTGATTGATCGATTTAGTATTATATTTAGTCGTTGATTTAGTCGTTCATTGTTGTGATCTAGTCACTTATTTAGTCACTTTTTTCCATTGATATATTTAGTTGTTGATTTAGTCATTGATTGTTGTAATATGGTCACTTATTTAGTCATTTTTAATTCACTAATATATTTAACTGGTCACTTATTTATTTGTTGATTTAGTCATTGATTGTTGTTAATTGGTCACTTATTTAGTCATTAATTTTAATCATCATTTTGATCAATTTGGTAGTATATTTAGTCAATTTAATTATTAATTGATGTCAATTAGTAGTATATTTAGTCATTTTAATTGACTGATATTTAAGGATTTAAGCATGAAACACAAAAATACACATCAATCATCAATTGTACACAATAAGATAACCATTGAGAAGGAAAAATTGGTGAACTTTATTAATAAAATAAAGGTGTTCTAGTTACAGCTTACAAATAGAGTATTACAATTGTTATTTTTAGTCACAAGACTGAAAATATGTTACAATATTGTAGAGAAATGACTGCAAGAAAGAATCTTCTCCAACAGACTTCTGCAATGATGGAAACACATGCTTGAAGCCCTTCAATGTGACCACATGCCCCTTTCATCTCTTAAAACTTCTACAATATGGGAAATATTCCTGGAGCAAGTTATAACGTGTAGAATCCAAGGAGATTGTTGATCGTGTCCCATATATGAAGCTCTCTCCTTCAACATAGTCAACAATAACCCAACAAGAATATTTCCTCGTTTATATGCAATGTGTCATCTGATATGAGCAACAAGGTGCTACCTTTTCTACCATGAATGAAGTTGTGCCTCAATACAACCAACAAAATTAATATTAGTCTCAATTCAAAAAGAATAAAAGTGCATTATATATTGCAAGTTTACAAAAGAAAGTCCAAACACAGTAGAAAGATAAATCAATTAAAAAAATGTAGTCTTGTCAACAAATTCCTTAAATAGAGTGTTCAATATAGGCCTGAAATATGCATATTGAACCCTTGATTTCAAAACCTTTTTCAAAATTTAAGAAAGGTGATACACTTAGATTATAGAATGAAGTTGACATATTATAGAATGAAGGATATCAACACTAACCAGATTGGAACAACATTATCAATAGAAATTTCCTAGAAACCAAGCCCAAAAATGCCATCAAACTTGGACAACAAAAATGACAGCCCTAGTTCATGTGTTGTCTCAGTAAAAACCTGTGCCATTAAAGAATTTATTTATACATAAATTCCAAATTAAGTTGATGAGAAAATATTTTTGATATCCAACTGGGAAGCCTTAACATCCAAAAATTACTAATCTGATGTTTCACAGTAAGTTTCCCAACTGTGACATCATATTTACTTAAGAAATCGGATATTGATCCACTGCCATATTGAATCTCATAGGATTCTCCTTCACAAACAAAAAATGATATATATTAAATTTTTACCAACTTCCTTAATATCCCCATGTAATTACACTAAAATAAGTGAGGTTGAGGGTTTCAAGTAGAGTACCATCTTCTTGGTATGTGCTTGAATTTGAGGACTTGTATCTTGAATGAAAATAACAAGCTAGCTGCATTGTAAAATCATTGGTAATCATTGTTAAAAAAATAGCCACAAATACCTCTTTAATTAAAATAATCCTTCTAGATATTTTAGATAATTTCTAAAGAGATAATTTCACTATCCAAACAATCATCAATCTATTTACTGTATATAATTTCCTAGAATTCAGAATTTGAATGTAATGAAACTAACCATAATTACCAAAGATTTGACACCAAAATGTAGTAGAAAATGAATTATTTGACATAATGCCTCAAAGAGATATCATCTCATCTCATGGAATGATATGATTGTAGAATGTGGAAAAAATGAATTTTGCAAGGAAGCTCTCAAAATATTTGAATTAATGAAGCACTCTAGAACACTGACATTGTAAGCTTTGCTTGTGTTCTAGATGCATGCAGTCATGCAGGTTTAGTGGATGAGGGTTGCACATACTTCACACGTCAGTAACCCTTATTTCATTACATATATAGTTGATCATTAGGTGTGCATGGTTGACCTTTGTACCCATGTTGGCTATCTTGAGGATACCCTAAACATTATTACTGAGATGCCAGTTAAACCTTTGGTTCCTATGGATCATATATGAATATAGGCTGAGTATTCTAGCAACACTGCCTTTTTAGTTGGATCCTAAAAATGTTGCAACTTATGTTCTCTAAAGCATCTATGCAAAAGTGGGCAAGTGTGGTGAGGTTCAAATAATAAGGATATTGATGAAAGATAGAGGAATTAAAAAGATACCTACATGTAGTTGGATTGAAGGGCATAAAATGTTACATGCTTTTTTGTGTAGGAGACATATCACATCTACAAACATGGGAGATCTATGCAAAATTGGAGAAATTGGCTTGGAAAATGAAGGCAACAGGGTATTTCCAAATTCAAGACTTTTACTCAATGCTGTGGAATAGAAGAAAAAAGAATCATTTATCTACCACCATAGTGAAAAGTTAGCAATTGCATTTGGTTTGTTAAACATGGCCTCTGGTACAATTATTAGAGTTGTTAAGAACCTTTGAGTATGTTTTGATTTTCACACTGCATCTAAATTCATCTCCAAGATTGTTGCAAGAGAAATTGTTTTGAGAGATGTGAACCATTTCCATCATTTTAAATAGGGACAATGTTCTTGTAGAGAATATTGGTGATGCTAAATGAAACAATTTAAAAAATAGGCTTACACTATAATAATATGCACTACATCAGATATCTAGTAATAATGAAGGGACATCCATCAAAGCATAACAACAAGAATTTTTTTTGTCATATGTTGTAGTTGTAAATGCCCTGCTAGACATACATGAAAATGTGGAAGCAATACAAACAAGGCAAGCAAACTATTTCAAAAAAAATGCCTCAAAGAAATGTGGTATTTCTTTTTATAGTTTAAGTACGATACCACACCGTTTTGACATGATCCTTGCAGTGATGTAGGATGTTACTGCTACACCACACCATTATTGCTCTACCTTCGTAGTAATGCGGGATGTTACCACTACACCACACTGTTATTGCTCAGCCTTTGCAGTAATGTGGGATGTTACCACTACACTGCACCATTATTGCTCAACCTTTGCGATAATGTAGGATGTTACTGCTATACTGCACCATGTCTTCTTGGCTCTTGCAAGGATGCAAGAGAAGTATTTGAGTTACCACCATATCACACATTTATTGCTTGGCCTTCATGGTAATGCAGGATGTTACCACTACACTGCACTGTATCTTCTTGACTCTTGTGGTATGGTTGTATTATGAAACTTGTCACAATAGTCTTATGAAACTTGTCATGACCATCTACTACCTTGACACAATAGTCTTATGAAACTTTTCAATATTTATGGGCACCTTTTTAAATTACATTAAGATCTATAAGGAAACTATCTTATAGGGATGATAGTCCCAAGAAACATGGAAATGGTTACACCAATAAATAGTTAACTAGAAACCATGAATTTTCAATGCATAATGGAGAATATACACAGAGTTAAGTCAGTGAGAAAACATCCTTGGAGAATTGTCATCAAAAGTATGACAATATAAGAGTTCGTAGTAGAAAATCATATACCCTCAAAGACTTAACAGCCATAATAGACCTAGTGATGGCTTTCAGAGTCATAAGAATAAATTCATAAGAGAATAGAAGCAAGAGCATGAAAAGACTCTGAGATAGAAGGGAAGTTGGTAGAGTTGAAGAATTAGACCTATAGTGAGAAGGTAGGGAGAAAAAAGTAATTTACAGTCAAGAGCATCATGGTAGTTTCTTAGGTGACTATATTTGGGCAAGGAGAGAACTTAGTGACAACATTACCATCAAAACAATAAGGATACTCAAAACCCTACCAAAACCTAGGGCCTTTTTCATCACCTTGTAGAGATCTCAAACATGCATGAAAATATTTCACAGAGACTAAAATCATCTCTATTTTTGATGATCGCAAAAAGTAACAAAATTTTAGATTTACAAGTGATGAAAAGAATTACATGGAAAGTATATTATGTTGAATTTATTTAAAAAAAAAAACTTAACCATTAACTATCTAATACAATCTAACAAAATACAAATATACAATGAAATATTATGATTAACAAAATGGTAATTTTAGCGGTTATCTTAAGGTAGACAAAAAAAAATTATGCAAGTGAAAAATAACACCCTTATATTATTTTGAACAAATAACATTTTCATTTACATCATTTTCAAGCAATAGTTTTTTAGATCTGTCCAACTATACAAAAATCAAATCAAATCTGCAACAATCTCAAAGATCTTAAGGTTTAAAAATCTGATATTTTTAGATCTAGATTCTTGGGTGTATCCTACAAACCTCATCATAGAAGGATGGGTCATCACCTCATTTAGAATTGGATGTGAAACTACCTTTGTTGTTTCCATAGAATCCAAAATAGGCCTAACAAATGCTGGAAGAAATAACCCTATAAACATGAAAAGAAAAAGCTAAATCAATAGTAATTTACTAATTTTCATTCAAATTCTCTTTAATCATTTTAAGTACCTGATTCTATTGCAATTTAAATATTTATAATATGAATTTTAGCTATTCAAGTAGATTAAATAATTTTAAGATATAAACTGATAAACAGGCTTTAGCAATTAAAAAAGAATCCACTTCTAAAATTTTAAATAGCTTTACTGTATCTATTTACCATTGTTAGAGAGTTGCAAACTGTGAATTTTCCTTTGTCCTATAGGACTGAGAAAGGAATAACACTATCAAATAGTGATCGAATCATAACAAATAGTCCAAAAACAATGAAATTTATTGTCAAATGGTGACAAAGATCTATCCTCTAAGTCATTTGCACATGGTGATTGAGAACATAGTGAGCAAGAAGTAAAAGAGCATTGGATCATAGCACTGCAAAATGGTCATGAGTTATGTAATGAAATTCACTATTCTTTTGATCACAAAGGAGATCAAGATAAAAACCAATATATTAATGTGCACAAATAATGTTCATGGAGTGCAAACTTCCTTACAAAGCAATTACCACAACATATTTTGAGGTGAATTGCACCTGCTATTTTATGCTGACATGGATATGTTCTAGCCTGTAGTTAATTGTTGTAGCATAAAAAATAGGATAAATAGTTTTTCATATACCATTGTTTCAAATTATAAATTGGCTATACCTTATTCTAGGAGAAAATCACAAGGGGATTCTATACATAAGACACCATTGTTTCAAATTCAAAATTGTTGGCTCTTCACAATTGTTTGCTTCATTTATTTGATCTAAGACAACCTGCTATATAGAAGATGCTCTCAAAATCATAGTAAAATCCTTTATTATGGGATGAATATTCAAAATATTTCCCATCATAACAATGAACAAAAGCATCAGCTATTAACCTGAACTTTGCAAGAGTTTCATCAAATTCTACTTTTCCACTCTCTTTTCCATTCTAAATTTTATTCCCAATTTCATCCATGAAGAACTTCTTCAACTTTTAGATCTTGCTGTTAGCCATAACTTTACCAGGTGTCGAGGATAGCCTCAAACTTTTACCAAAGCAAAAATTGACAAAATTTGGCCTTACCAGATCAAAATCTAGCAATGCTGAATTTTGTCAATTGTTGCTTGGGTAAAAACTCGAGGCTATCCTCGACACCTGGTAAAGTTATGGCTAACAACATGATCTATAGGCTAAGGAAGTTCTTCATGGATGAAATTTGGAATAAAATTCAGAATGGAAGAGAGTGGAAAAGTAGAATTTGATGAAACTCTTGCAAAGTTTAGGTTAATGACTAATGCTTTTGTTCATTGTTATAATGGGAAAGATTTTGAATAGTCATCCTAGAATAAAGGATTTTACTGTGATTTTGAGAGCATCTTATTTACAATAGGTTTTCTTAGATCAAATAAATGAAGCAAACAATTGTGAAAGATCCAACAATTTTGAATTTGAAACAATGGTGTCATATGTATAGACTCCCCCTATGATTTGCTCCTAGAATAAGGTATATCAATTTAGAATTTGAAACTATGGTGTATGAACAACTATTTAGCCTATTTGTTATGCTACAAAAATTAACTATAGGCTAGAACATATCCATATCAACATAAAATACTAAGTGCAATTCACTTAAAACTCTATTGTACCTGAGTATGACATTAGCTGAGCTTTTGGTGTTTCTAGACATAACCTATAGTAGAAAAGTGTAGTCTCCATCTAAAGGAACCATCTTCAGAGCTCTTCACTGAAATGAGGGTTGAAAAGATTAGAAGAAAAGCAATACCATAATTCCAAAGTAACAATTTGTATCAAGCCAAATGTCAGAAAGTATAATTAAAAAGACAAGTCCTTACAATTGGACCAAGCATATTTGTGATTTTATCTTTAGAATGTAGGCACTTTCTCTATCAAAGCTTCATGACCTCAAATTGGATCTCAAATTAGACCGATAAAATTTATTATTTTATCTTTAAAATGTAGGAACTTCCTTTGTGGGAGCTTCACTACCTCAAATCCGATCTAAAATTCATCCAACATATTTATGATTTTATCTTTAGAATGTACAAACTTTCTCTATCAGATATTAAAGATCTCAAGTTGGATGTCCAATTGGACAAGCAGATTTATGATTTTATCTTTAGAATAAAGGAACTTTCTCTGTCGAATATTCAAAAATTCCTATAGTCAACTTCTTCTTCCTACCTAAAACACCCGGAAGTGTTTCACATCGGCTCAAGGTACTCTCCAACCTAGTTATGACACTGATAGAAATCCATTTTTTCCTGAACCTTCCATACCCAAACATTGCATAAAAATATATTCTTCCTACACATAAAAATTCCACATATTAACCCCTTCTAAATAAAACTCAAAATCATCATAAAACCATAATGAATAAATAATTTCAGCTTTAGAAAGAATCTGATGCAATTTACTACCAAAACAAAAGTTGTATAAATCACAAAAAATCCATGAAGCAATCCATCCAAAGAGAAAATAAGCAATGTAAGGATTTGAGCAATACAATTCTAAAGGGTTATGTTGTAACGGTAACGGAATCATCATAAGAGCACAACCAAGGAAAAAATTCTTGTGGCTATAATTATGTGATCCATAACTCTATTGTTTATGTGGCACAATTGTGCTATAAAAAATACAAGATGCATTCATGTGTGACTCAAGTTTAATGTGGCTATGTTGTGATAGAAATGGAGGCACTCATATGAGCACAATTCATGTAAAAATAACTATCATCTCAATCATTATTGGGTGCGTTAAGGTTGACTCAATTTTAACAGGTTACGATGTAATTATAGCATGATCCAAGAGCGATTACCTCTTGTTGCAATAAAGAGCCTATAACTCTGATTGATATGTAGAGTGGTTGTGTTATATCAATTATGTAGTGCATTCAAGCACAACCCATGTTTAATGGGCTATTCTAGAGAGTGATAAATATTTTCTAAGCCTTATGAATGTTACTTAAAAGTATACAACTTAAACTACAAACCAAGTTTGTTACATATTTGAATGCAATCTTGGGTTACCACAAACTATAATAATGTGATCTGCTAATAACCATTATGGAAAGTATTAAAGCAAGACCCATGCTATATAGGATACATTTCCTTGATTAGGTTTGCATACCTTAATGATCAAACACAAGCTTCCCACACACTCTATGATACAATCCAAGATCATACCAAAACCCTATCAAGACAACTAATTTTCTAACCCAAGATTTAAGGTTGTTTTTTAATACTAATAGAAGCATTGGTAAGAGCATGACTAGGGTACAAACCCTATGCCTTCGTAGAAACATAAACAATAACTCTAGCAGATTAGTGAGGTTGCAATACCAGAAAGATTGAGACATTGTAGCCAATAACAAAATCTTGCAATCTAAAGATTGTAGCCAATAACAAGCACACTATGTAGCTCAGTGACATTTGTAAATACAATCTATGGTAAGAAGAATGAAAGTCACTAGAGGTGTGACAATCAAAAAGAGGTTGAGAAGTGACAAGATAATAAAGCTCAAACCTTACATAGTAAAGTGGAGATTTTAACAGTGAGTTTCCTTACCCCCTTGTTGAACTTAAGGGTTTTTCAAATGATTTTGGTAGTGTTAGACAAGGAAAATGCAATCAAGGAATGACTGTCCAAATGAAGTAACAGTGGTAATCACATGTTCAATGTTTCTTCTTAGCCATTGTACAATGGAGGTAGTGGATTGCATGTTTTAGCAGTGTTTTGAGACTCATCAAAGATGGAAGAATGGTGAATAATACCTTGTGTATTGTGAAGTAGTGATAACAAGTTCAAAGGATCTTAAGACCCACAATACCATAAAACAATGAATCCCTTGTAGTAAGTAGGTAGTCTATAGGGCATAGTTTTATTTTATAGAAGGATGCTCATGAAATAAATCAAGTGACAGTGAGTGAGCTATTTGAGATTGCAGCTAAGGGTGCAATATCCAGTCTTAAAGGTAGTTAGAAAAGTAGTAAATGTGCAAGAAAATAAAATCGTACACAACAAACAATTCACAATGTTATCTTGCATAATGCCTTGAGTTTGAAGATAAAAATCTCATTGTATCTTGATGAAAATAGTGACCTTAATGGTCAATCATTGGAAACCATGATTTTAAAACATGTTATTGTGCTTATAGAGGCAACATTTTAATCAAGTCAGTGAGTGGTGGTTTTGAACAATGGCAGATATGAAGGACTTGCTTTATATGCAAACTATGTAGTCTAGCTTAAGAAAATGTTCTTAGAAGAAATTGAAGGTGGATTATGGAACTCAAGGGTTACCATGATAAGGATTAAAGCAAAGACTGAGATCTATTTAAAAGCCACTATCATGAAGATATTAAAGATGTCACATGCAAAACCCTAGCAACTGGAGTAATGAATATAGTGCCAAAGAGGACAGTGTGTTGGGGCAGATTTAGGAGATCTCCACATTATCTAATCATAGGAAAATACATTATTTATTTATTTTTTAAAATTAAAATAAATCATTCTAAACCTTATATAGGATACATTGATACTTCAAAAGCATTTGATTTATTTTTTTAAATTAAAAGAAATCATTCTAAACCCTAGATAGGATACATTGATACTTCAAAAGCATCTAAAGGAATTTGAGATTATGCAAATATATGCCAATTAAATACCTGGATTACAAATAGCAGCACAAACAATGTAACCCTTTTTGAGCAAAGCAGGAATGAGATAAGCATCAATGAATCCTATGCCTCATGTCATGCACATCTCCTTACCATTCTTTGTCATTCTTTATTGAAACACTTCTCCATTTTGGCGGGCTATGCCTGAAAATAAGGTTTTGATGAAGGTTTTAGAGTATGTTTATTAAAATGAAAACCCATTTTGGTGGGCTACACTTGAAAATAAGATTTTGACGAAAGGTTTAGAGTACGCTTATTAAAGTTTTAGAGTATTTTGGCGGGCTATATTCTTGATTCCTTAAATGATTTATTTAAATAGATTGTGACTAAATAAATAACTAGCTATTTAGTCATTTTTATTTGTGTGACTAAATAATTTTTAGTCAACAACCAAATTAGTCATTTATTTACTCATTTATAGCTGAGTTGCAAAAAATGAGTAGAATTTAGTCATTTTTAGTTGTTGTGACTAAAATTTTTAGTCACCTAGTAATTTATTTTCCAAATTCTAATAGTGGTAGGCCTATTCCTTTTCCTTCAAACTACATGCTCTGAAAAATTTTCTTTGCGATGGGGTATTTGTCATTTTGGAAGCAATATGCGAACCCATCATTGTGGAAACTATTGCTCAAAATCTTCTCCTCTGTGAGAAAGGCTTATTTGATAAAAGTGGATGATCCTAGTTGATAGGATGTCTTAGCTTCATTGACATGTTGGATATATTTCTGATTGATATCTTTGGTCCAATTTTGTGACACATCAGATTCAAATGATTCTACTACTACTTGCAAGTCGATTTCAAAACCATCTTTATGGTCATTGTCCTAGAGTCCTATGAATTCAGCTATAGCTTGATCATTTGTGAATATGTTTAGAATAGGAGACTCTTGTTCTAGAGGAAGATCATCTATGTTTCCCGTGGGAGAAATTGTCTCATTTGTAATGGTGGAGGTGGTTGAAATGTGGATTTCATGAAAAGGGTTAATATTTTGGTCTACAATTGGGCTATCATGGATAATTTGATCTTAATTTTTTTTGAGGTTTATTTCATCATGCTTTGGATCGTGCTATTGACATATATCTAAATATTTAGGCAATGGAATGGTATGATTCCCTTCAATGGACTCAATATTTGGACATGGAAATGATTGAGTTTCAATGGCAAGATTCTTTTTTGGGATTGGTAGGTAATGGAGGGCATGATTGTGATAGATGGCTAGATGGTGTATGAGTAGCAATCTGACTAGATTGTCTAACTTTCTTTTCATTTAAAAGTTGAACAAGTTTCCTTTCTATTCATCCTTGGAGAGTATTAAGTACCATGGTCTTATTAGATGGTATAGTAGATTGAGATGTAGTGGATTGGAATGGACTAGTGGATGACGAGTTAAGATAGGATGTAGGGTCTTCAAATGGATTAGTGGAAGGTTGACTAGTATAGGAGGTATAGGTTTGGAATGGATTAGTGGAAGGTTGGTTAGGATAGGATGTGGAGTCTCAGAACAAATTTATGGAAGGCTGGTTTCCATTGGACCAAGGTTAGGATAAAGATGATTAATGGATGTACCAAATGACTATTGATAGTGAGGGTATATGGATGAGTGACTAGGGCTTATGGATTTTTTGTAAGAAGGGTATGTGGGTAGTTGACCATGGATTGAGGTTGATTGGTATTTGGATTTGATGAATTTTCTTTTGAAGTCTATGGCTTGTTGGGCTTGACCATTGCAGAGTAATTGGTATTCAACTTGACTAGCAAGCATATCAAGGTGAATGGAAGACATGGTGGTAGATGGTATGAATCCTAAGAGATGCCAATGCAATGAAAGGTATGCACCTATGATATTTTTTTTGTACTTTAATTTTTTGGATGATTATGCAAATGACAAGTGATGGATGATATATTGCTATGGGTTAAGGATGGTTGAGGATAGTAAAGATAAGTGATAGTGATTATGGTTTTAGAATTTGACCTTGAAAGATAATGGTTAACCAAAGTAGCAAAAATAGGATATCTAGATCTCCAAAATATGGAAGTGAGAATGAAATAGACAAGGGTTGACCTTAAACTAGACTTGTGAGCTTTAAAGCCAATTGTAGGTAAAAATTTGAAAAGATAAGAGATCAAGACAACCCCAAAGGGTGACTAAGGTTGAATAACAACCTAACTAGGGAAAAATAAATGGTGGATGAATGATGAATAGATAATGGGATACGAATGGTAATAGACCTAAGTATCTCTAGAGAAGCTTAGAATCTCAAAAGACAAATATGAGAGACTAGTCACACCCAAAATAAATTTGTAAGTTTAAGGAAACTATAGATAATACAATAAGAGTTGAATGAGATTCAAGAAACCTTGAAGAGGTATCTATGGTCTAGTGATGATAGTTGTATTGGTGTAGGATTTATGAGTGGTCAAGTGGATAATGGAATGAATTTTGACTTATAGATGCAAGACTAACCAAAGATTAATATAAAGGATGACAATCTTAACCAAATCTTAACCTAGGGAATGAGAGACCAACCTAAGGATGTAAAGACAACCATGGGTTAACCAAAGAAGGATAAACCAACCAAAGATTTAACCCAATAGGGGGGAGAAAAAAATTTAACCTAAGGATGCAATCAAGATTTGAGATGCAAAGGTGGGTGTAGAAATCTAGACTAAGAAATTTTGATAGGTCTCAAGTCACTTAAGTTTAAAAATTAGATTGAAGGATAGACCCTAACTTGTTCCAATAGAAACAATGATTTTATTTGTAATAATGAGGTGTTTAAAGGTGTTGTTTGCATGAGATTTTCAATTTTAAGATAGCATACTCATAAAACACTTGGAAGATAAAGTGGTTGTTGAATCTTAACTGAAAAAAAGGGTATGGATTAAGGGCAAAGAGCCCAATGGCTTCACTGGTATTTCACAAATAAAGACACTCTTAAGACAAGAACAACCTAGTTATTTAGAAAGGTTTGTATACTTGGTATATCCCATTGAAATACCCCAAGATCAGTGTGAAACACCTCTCCAGTGGCATAGGTGTAGTATGACAACATGCTCACCTTTCCTCTCTCCTTGAAAGGCTAAGAATTCCAACCCAAATATTTCTATCTCCACTCAAGGGAGTTAGTTATGAGTATCTTTGGGCATGATACTATACCTTGCACTACACCAAGCAATGGTCGAAAGGTTTCTAGGCTTCTAAAAACAAGTGTCTAATGGGGAACTGTCATGAATAGAGAGTCTGTCTACAATAGCCTAAGAACTAGGAGGCCTACTCCCACTCTCATCACTAGCAAGTCTTGGTGGACTGAGGGTCTTGTGGCTTGGCTTCAAATGATGTTGGCCACTCTTTGGGGTGCAACTTTCATTCTCCTCCCTTTGATATACCCTACCAGGAAACGTGCTTGAGGTCGAACCCTAAGGTGATGAAATCCCTAGGAAGGTCTCCTACTGAAAAATAAAAGAGACTAATGTGTATTTCTCGTCACCTAGGATCAAACAAATGCACAAGGGGAGACGATACATACACACTAGCTCAGGTAACACATAATGTGCAAGCACACCAAACACAAAAAAAAGTTTTTTCTAACCCAACTAATTTAAATGTGATCTAATCTATAAAAAAGAAGACACAATGTTTCAAGTTAGATTCTCTGACAATCAAACCTATAACACACTAATTATTAGTTCACAATAAGTCTTCAATCTTTGAAAAATGAGAGTTTAAGTTTTATATTCAAGTCTTGGAAATTCGAACCTACAAAAAGATTCGAACCTACAAAAAAACAAATCAACAAAGACTAGCTATAACATCAAAATTAAACTAAAAAAAAAAAAAACATTAATATATGAAATAAAAATCAACAAACAAAATTAATTTAATTTAACTAACAAAAACAAATAAAATTAATCTAAACTAACAAAAAAAAAATCAACTTAATCTAATTAATCTAAATTAATCTAAATTAAAACTAAATTTATCTAAATCGAAACTAAATTAACAAAATTAATCTAACTTATATCAACTTATCTAAATTAATTAATCTAAATCAAAACCAAAATTAATCTAAATTAACAAAAATACAAACTAATCTAAATTAGCAAAAATCTAAATTAATCTAAATTAGTAAAAACCTAAATTAATCTAGATTAGCAAAAATCTAAATTAATCTAAATTAGCAAAGATCTAAATTAAAGTAAATTAAAAAATCTAAATCTAAATTAAATTAAAAAAAAAATCTAAATCTTAAATCTAAACTAAATTAAAAAAAAAATCTAAACTAAATTAAATCTAAATCTAAATTAAATTAGAAAAAACTAAATTTATACTAAATTAGAAAAAAATAAATTTTAAACCTAAATCAAATTTAAATTAAATCTAGGGGAAAGGACCTAGTAGTTGTGCACCCTAACTTCACGCTTCTAATTATCCTACATGGAAATTTCAAATCACTCCCAATTTTTTATAGCAGCTTACTTGGCAAGTCCCCTGCTTATAACTAAGGTTTCAGGGCGACATCATCAAATATGATGCCACATCAGTATGCTTTTTGTCAAGGTGTCCAAAAAGGCCCAAAAAAAAGTGAGACCAATACTTGTGAATTCACAACATGTTTTATTGAGCGTTGATGTGGAATCACATGATTGGTTTCTTTTTAAATCAAAGGAATAAATTTTGTTTAATTATGGGTAGTGATCATCAACACTAACAACTTTAAAGTCACAACTATTGGTCCAATATTGATAAAAATATTGGGCATTATATAAACAACTACTATCACAACTATTGAAACATGCTCAGGTATTGGGTCCTCTCCCCTAAATCTAAATTAAATTATAAAAATCTAAATTTATGTCTAAATTAGAAAAATCTAAATCTATGTCTAAAATCTTAATCTAAATTTAAATCTAAACTAAATTAAAAAAATCTAAATCTAAACTAATTAGAAAAATATAAATTTATATCTAAAATCCATAACTAAATTTGAACTTAATTTAAATTTAAATATAAACTTAATCTAATTCTACTAAATTAATCTAAATTAACAAAATTAATCTAAAACAAAAATCAATCAAAGCACAATGACAACGATTTCTTCTCAAATGCAAAAAAATATGTTCTCTTCATCCTGCAAAGCATGAAGTCTTAGAATGTTATTTAAGGCACGACTAGCAAAAGTATTCACGTCGGGTTCACCATTTGTGATTAGGAAAATTATATTTTAATATTATTAAGCACAGTAAAGAAAACTAAAATTCCTAATCAAATAATGGAGAACAAGAGAGTGCGTAAATACAAAATACAAGAAATGATATTACCGTAACCTTTACACCTCCATTATCCTTCTCCATTATGCTTCTAAGTAATTAACGCCCTCAAAATTATTGGTATGCACTTAACAAGCCTATGACTAAGACCAAGAAAAATATCAATTTTTTCTCAATAGCACGACAACCTATATATTCTCTAGATAGATCAAAATGATCATGGCAATGGTATTTATAGAGAGCTAGATGGGAAATGGACAGTCAAGATTAGATGATTTGTATTTTGATCAATGGCTGAAATTAGATGAGACGAGATAAGATAAGATTGAAAGTGAAGGAGAATGAGGAAATTGAATGATTTATTGACAAAATCAATTAGTTCAAAGAGGAAAGTGTATAATTAAATAATGAAAATATTATTTAATTACAAAAGGAAAAGTCAAGTTATCTTTTTTATTAAATGTCAATTTAATTCGAAAGGGTGAGTGAAAAAGCAAGTCATTAATTAAATAAGATTTAATTAATTTGTGTCAGAAAAGGCTAAAATGATTAATTAAATAATTGAAATAATTGTTTAATTATAGTAGAAAGTGGTAATAATTAAATAAATAAATTTTATTTAATTATAGAGGAAAGATGACATAATTAAATAAATATAATTTATTTAATTAATCAAGAGTAATGGAGAAATGAATTAAATGAATTAATTAAATAATTAAGAATTATTTAATTAATAGTAGAAATATGACCCTAGACAATGGAAAAATGGTGTTAGCAAGCCTAGGACATTTTTCAGTGTCTACACAAACAATATAACAAATTAAGGGTTTAATGAATGCATGTAGATCCGATTACTGTTGAGGGTTTTAATGTTCTAATTTGATATAATTGATTCAGCCACTTGTTGAGGTGCCAAGTTGACCCACAACATGCAGGTAAGATAAAAGTAAAAGTATCTCACCTCTCCTGAAAGAGACAATTAGTAATCAAAATGATCACCTCCCAAGGTCTTTGATGTTGGTTCACAACGTTGCTGTTTCACGAAGTGGTCAATATGGCTGTAATGTTCAAGGGGCCTACTGGTTTTGAGCTTTTGGATTGTTGCAAGATCAAACATCTATCTAAACCTACTTTAACCTGTGGTTTTAAAGAAATTAAAAAAAAAAGATAGATCAAGGTTTTCAAACTGAAAAGGATGTTGATTCATTCAACTAATTAGACTTGTTGCCTTCCAAGGAATTCCTAAACTAGAACTGTAGAATAAAATTAACCTGTAATTGATACAAAGTTTCATTCATTCATAGTGCAAACTTTAACAATAGATTTCAAATCATCATTCAAACAAAACATAAGATAAAATTGCATTCCTTGAAAGCTTTTCAAATCAAATGATTAACCCAAAATGAATACCATTCTAGAGCATAATATAAAGTAGGTTTAAGTTTGGCTGCTCCTACTATCAATGAAACAGATAAGCAACATTTACAAATTTGGCAAGATCACTAGTGTATAGAAAACCCATTTCTTCAAATTATCTCCATCTATGGTAAGAAAATCAGGAAGATACATCACCTCCTCCTCCTGCCGAACTACAAAAAATGTCTAACTTACTTAAAAACCCTAACTTGCTTTCTCTAACCTTTTCTCTACCTTTCTCCCTCTTCCAGCTTGCTAACTAATTTGTTAGCTTTCTTTCCAACTTTTCTAACCCTTCTAAAACTTTCTAACCCTTTCTTAACTCTTTTCTAACCTATCTAACCCTTACAAAAGAGGCAAAACACCATATTTATAAAACGCGTCAGATGCATCGGCCCAGTTTAGGGTTTACAATAAGTCAGTCATAGAGCAAGTCAGCCCTAGAAGAATTTGAAACAAAGTCAAACATGCATTAAATGCAAGGGCGCCGACCATATCGGCTCAGGATCTCCCTCATAACTTGGATCAAAATGCGTGAAGAGGAGGCAAAGTGAAACAATGAGGAAGCATGACTTTCGATGCAGCTTTGCATTAACTGCTTCCCCACTTCGCCCATACCTTCCTCCATTCTAGCCTTCATCATCAAGCACGTCCTCTGCAAGCCATTCCCAAGTGGCATAGGTGAAACCCTAGTTCACAATTCAATATCATTCTTCAGTTGCCTCATCGCATTGTCCTAGTCTCTTGTTGGATTGATATTCATTAATGATCACACTGTAGGCCAATGCGTCATCCAGCTGGTGCCCAACTACTGTATCCCATGATAGCCTTAGTCCTTCGCAGTAGGGTGCTCAATATTCATACCTGAAACCTCGAACTAGACTAATGTCATCTGGCTCTCAGGAATCCTACTCTTTATGTACAACTTCATTCTTTTTTGCTTCAGAGATGGATGATCCCTTTGTGTCCCTCTTAGCCATTCCAGCTGTTGCCTTGCTAGACTCAGCCTGCATTCATCAAACACCAATGTGAGAATCCAAATGTTGAGAAAATTTTCATCCAAGTGTTAGCTTAAAATCATGATAAAACCATTAAATTAGCCACTAAGCATCAACACTGAGAAGTTCGGGATTTTGAGCAAATCAGGGAAAACTAGCCTGGGAGGAATTTCAGAAAATTTTGAACCAGGCGGATTCTCCTGATGAGGCACCAATATCAACAATAGATTATTAAAATGAACACAAGCAGCATAATCACTGTGCAATTTACCAAATTAAAGCATGGAAACATAAGAATTTATCATTAGAATCATCCATTTCACCAAATTTCCTCGTTCCATAGTGCCTCTCAGAAAATCTAAAAAAATCCAGTTGGATCGGATTTCCACGAAAAGGGGAAGTTTCCAAAGTTTCAGCACATTTCAGGAAAAAAGAGGGAAGGAGGAAAAACTAGGAAAATCTAACTGGGCAGGAAAATCCTGAGGTCGACAGAAAACCTGAAAATTGACCATCCAACACGAATTCACCCAAATTGACCGAAGGTCACAAATTTGAGGACCCTGGGCATGAAAATTGTTTAACATGAACCTCCTACAGATCTTCCTCGAATCCTAGGCCCAATTGAAAGTAGATCAAGATGAAATGGCAATGCCCTAGGCATGAAACCTTAGATTTTAATCATGAACACACAGAGCAAGCCTATAAATGCCCAAACACATAGGAATTCGAATTTCAAGCAAGACCATAACATTTTAAAGCACAACAAGATGAACATCTCAACTCAGGAGAATGCAAATGATAAAGAATGGCATAAAGATCTGAAAATCGACCAAACTAGGAAACTCGAAGCCCAGACAAAAATCTAGAAAAATATGACCTAGGTAGAATTCCGTGAAGGCCAAAAATTTACGAACTGCAGTGTAAAACAAGCCGAGCTGAACTTTGAGCGCAAACTGGGAAAATGGAGGGAAGGAGAAAAAACTGGGAAAATCCGACCAGGGTGGACAATCCTGAACTGGTTCAAAAACCCGAACAATAGCATTGTGACCGGAGTTTGAAAGAAAACTGGGAAAACCCAGACCGACCAGAAAATCCTGAACTAGGGTAAAAACTTGAACCTCACCCAAAACATAAGATTTTCAATATACAACTTGGGGAAAACACTTGGGAAAGCAAGATAAACATATGAAGCACATGCCAAGGTAAAGCAAAACCTCAAAATCAAAGGGGTAAAAACACAAAGAGCGAAAGAAAAAGAGGGTCCCATTTTAATCAAGTTTAAAATGGGGTGGTTATGCAAGGCATAACAATTGGTGACTTGGCTGGGAAAATGGTTTAACCATTTTCAGGAAACTGAGGGATTCTGTTACTCAGAACTCCTGGCTTATGGACATCACAATTCCAGTTAGGTTAGTTTCAGCAAACAAGGTTGAGCTAGAATCTCAAATGTAAATCAACACTGGCTACCCTTGAATCTATGTGTGTGCTTGATTGTGCATCACCCTTTTACAAAGCTTTCCTCATCTTTTGAACAATTATGCGTAGGATTTGAACTACATGAGTTGATTCCCTTTAACTATTGTGCAAAGATATCCTGGGCATTGCTCTGCTGCCAGTCAAGCATCCATAGCTCCGACGAAGATACCTCTAGTTTTCTCACAACATTGCTCTACTACCAGTCAGGCATCCATAGCCCTGGTAGAGATACTAGAATCACCCATTCAGTATTGAGTTTTCTTTTCTTAGATAGTTCTCTTTTCTTTTCTTTTTTCTTTTTTTTTTAAGTTCCTTCATTCAATTCCTTCTCAATATGTCAGATGTCCAACATCTGTACTAGGTTGAAAACTACCATGGACCTCATAACAACATCTGGGGAATCGGATTATTCACTCAAATCTTGCAACACCATCGTCCTAAGACAAATATACCATTACAAAAGGAGATGTTTCTGATGATTTGTGATAGATTCAATCGTAGTTAGTGGAGATTGCTTACTTTACACCTTGCTCTCAATGAATTTCCACAAATCTCATTGACAATGGACATAAAACAATGAATTTAGAACAAAATCATCCAATCAGAAAACCTGAAAATATCTAAACCAACTTCTCTCCAAGTAACCAAAGTAGACTTCAGATAACAACCCCCTCACTCAATTGAATAAAATGAAGGCCCCCACAAAAAAAACAAGGAAAAGACAAAATGAATGAAACAACAAACTATTTACATATATACAACCCAACAAAATACCAGACCTTTTACGACCCAAAATAATGTTTGAGAAACTTTGTATTGACAGGAAATGGAACAGGTTCTCCTATTAAACTACTCAGCCGGAAAGGATTTTCTCCTAGGATTTCAGCAATTTGATAGGGACCCAACTAGAGATTATCAAACTTCTAGTGGTCACCCTTCTTTTCATTGGATTTATCCCACAGTAAGACAAGGTCTGATATCCTGAAAGCCTTGACTTTGTCTCTTTTTTCAAACCAAAGTTTGACAACAACCTGGTGTCTAAAGAATTGCTGCAAAGCAACATCTCTCTGCTCTTCTAATTTCAACAAGTCAACTAACCTTACTTCAATCCTATCATCACTAGAGTAAAATTCCTGCATAAATTTCAGGACAGGTATTTGCAAGTGAATAGGGAACACAGGCTCTTGGCTCTACACTAGCTTAAACGGTGAAGTTTTCAACACAGCCTTGATCCTAGTCCTATCTTCCCATAACACAAATCTTAACTGGGTATGCCAGTCTCTAGGATTGTTCTCTAACAGTTTTTTGATTACTCCTAGGAGATTCTTATTAGTTGATTCTACAACTCCATTTCCTTGCCGATAATAGTTTGAAGAATACTTTAAAACAATCCTATGATCATAAGCCCATGAAATGAACTCGACAGAAGAAAAGGCAGGGTCATTGTCACATACCAGTGCAAAGGGTACTCCAAACCTGGTTGTGATGCATTTAGTGAGGAACTTGATTACTACCTTCGTTGTGCCATTCTTGCAAGGTATAGCTTATGTCCATCTCATGCAGTAATCCATGGTAGTCAAAATGAATTTATGTCTTGCAGAAGAATATGGGTTAATTACCCCAATAAAATCAAGTGCCCATTGGGAAAATGGCCTTACCTCATAAACAAGCTGCAATGGCATGGCTGGATGACGCTCTCTTGATGCAAAAGTTTGACATATATGACATGTATTTACATGTTGGTGGGAATCCTTAAACACACATGGCCAATAATAACCAGATATGAGGATCTAATGTGCTAAAGAATCTATAGAACCATGACCCGTGCCATGTTTCCCATGAAATTCAACAATTGCGTGCTTAGCTTCTTGTTGATCAAGGCATCATAGATAAACCCCCTCAAAATTATTTTTGTATAACAATCCTCCTTTAAGCATATAATGGGAGCTTTTCATTCTCAGTGCTCTCCTCTAAGTTGTACTCATTCCCTCTGGGCACCGATTATTGAGCATGAAATAAATAATATTGGCATACCAAGAGTCATTAGAAAAGGACTGTGTTGTGTACTGCTGACAAGTAATTTTCTTACCAACATTCACCATTGCTTTAGATAGGCCTTGACCTCAGACAAGTTTCATAGGGTGAATCTCCAGGTCGAACTCCTACAAAATAGCCATCCATTTCCCCCTTTGTTCTCCCAACTCGCTTTGCATAAGTAAAGACTTCACAGTAGCATGAGGAACCACAACAATTATCTAAATTCGAAGGATATAATGCCTGAAATTCTTGACAACTCTAACCAACACAAAAGCTTGTTTCTCAAGAGGTGGGTACTTGACTTCAACATTCTTAAATGGAGAGCTCATGAAGGAAATTGGCCTTTCATCCCCCTTCTCTCTTCGTTGTGTCAGGACAGCTGCACATGAGTGTTCAGAAGCAAAAGAATAAATATAAAATGGATTCAAGTAGTCAGGACTAGTTAGGACTAGGGCCTCCGAAATGGATTGCTTAACCTGAGAAAAAGCAGCCTTTGCCTCATTACTCCATTCTATTCTAGCATCTTTCTTCATCATTTCATTCAAAGGTTTAACAATTTCTGCAAAACTTGCAATAAACTTCCTCACAAAATTGATCTTTCTAAATAAAGATCTCATCTCCTTCTTACTTCCTAGCATGGTTAACTTCAGAATAGACTCAACTCGATCTGGATCTATCAATATCCCTCTTTTGGAGATTATGTGTCCCAAAATTTCCCTTCAGAAACTCCAAACACACACTTTTTAGAATTCAGAGAAACACCATATTGGATACATCTTTCAAGAACTTTAGCCAAGTTTGTAGCATGGTTTAGTCTATCTTTAGAGAATACTATCAGGTCATCCATATAAATGATGATGCACTTACCAATCAAATCTTTGAACACTACATCCATTGAACATTGAAAGGTTGCTTGGTCATTTATCAAACCAAATAGCATTCTCCTATAAGAAAATGTTCCCCACTTAGTAGTGAAGGTTGTCTTCATTCTATCTTCATAATTAATGATCACTTGATTGTACCCAGAATAACCATCTAGGAACGACATCATTTGAGACCCATTGATAGTTTGCAAGACTTCGTCTAGAGAAGGGAGTGGGTAGTTGTCTTTTTCCAAAGCTCTATTTAGATTCCTAAAATCTACACATAGCTTGATCTCCCCATTCTTTTTACGAACTGGAACCAACTTAGCCACCCATGTTGAAAGTCATACAGGGAATATTATTCTTGCAGAAAGCAATTTCTGAACTTCCTTAAATATCAGTGATTCAATGAGAGTGTTGACAGGATGTTGTTTCTACCGAAATGGTCTAGCTTTAGGCTTCAAAGGAATAGTATGAGTTATCATAGAAGTATCAAATGTTTTTAGATCTTCATACCCCCAAGCTATTGCAGCAATATCTTTCTTCAATGCCCTCAATATATCTTCCCTAATTGCTTCATGGTAGGATTTCCCTATGTAAACATTCCTTTTAGGGCTAGAGTCAGCTAAGTTAATAGTTTCATATTCACCTCCCTTATCTTCGGTTGATACCTTTTCCCGAGCCCTTGGATCTGAATCATAAATTCTTTCTAAGGCCACCATTCCCTTGGGATGCTATTACTTTTTAAATTGAGGACACCTTCTATATCATAGTCTTCGGGGTTCTAGTCTCCTTGATCCCTGTCAGACTCATTGATGATTTGTCCTTCGAAAACATCTGAGCTTGCTAGAAAAGCAAGGATATGTCGATCATCGTCGAAGACTTGAAAGTTCTTGACATTATCAGGGACAGCCAAGGTGGATATCAATTCTACTGAGAACCTCTTGATCTTGGAGCCTTGCATGGGCTCCAACGTACTTGTGGCAACAACTAATGAATCAGCTATTTGATTCTCCTCTCTAGGGATTAAAATAATCTCAAAAGCATCAAAGTCTTCAATCAGGTTCCACACCTAATTTCTATAAGCTACCAGCCTTTTATTGTGACATGTTTATTGGCTATGTACTTGTTTGATAATCACTTTGAATCTCCTTTAACCATCAAGGTAGTAAATTTCTTTTGATGTACGAACATTAGTCCTCGAGCTAATGCTTCATATTTTTCTATATTGTTAGTACATCCAAACTATAACCTGCAAGAAGCAAAAAATGTTTTCCCTTTTGGGCTGATTAACTCAATTCCAGCACCACACCCTATTTTAGATTTGGATCCATCAAACGTGAGGGTCCATAGCTGATTATGAGCTGGGGTTGATCTTTTTGAGCTTGTTGTGGGTGCTTGGATAAGATGAACCATAGGTGGGGCCACTTGATCTTTTGCATCAAATATTGGGAATGGGTGTTCAATAGGTTCATCAGGTGTAATATCCAATTCCCGCCCAGATATATCATGTAATCCTAGGATATCTTTCTGACAATTATCTGTATCTTTGATTAACCCCTTGGGTTCTAGTATACTTGTGAGTGCAGGAGTATCAAAAAAACCCTGGGGTTGTTCAACATAACTATGTTGGTCCGATATTATGACCGGGGTAAGTTCAGTTTGAGGAGGGACTTCCCCTGAAGGTATATTATCCTTGGTTAACATTATTGCATTTTTGGCTTCAAATGAGAAGTGATCTGAAATGGTCTCACGGTGACTTGGGCTAGTTTCTTCAGTTTGGCAAGCATGATTTAGAACACTGATGTAGGGTTGGAAGGTCAATTCCGAATGATTTTGGCAGTGCACCCTACACCAATTTGGGAGTAGAAGACTCCACAAATCGATATCTTCCCCTAAGACTAGTTGATCCTATTGTAGCTTCCTGATCAATACCTACTGGTTTACACTAATCATGGGATCAGGGAATTCTTGCATTGACAAATCATTAGAATCAAGAACCGAAAGAGTCAGAATTTACTCTCTTTTATAAACCCCTATCTCGGTTTCAAAATAAGCTACCTCGTTGGGACAGTCATACTCAGTGATGATATGTTTGAGGTGAGGTTCACTCTCAATCCTAATCTGTGTAGGCATTCCCCTCCATGGTAGCCACATATGTGAAAATTTGAGGGAGAGATATCCCCCTATACTCTTCATTAGATATTTGGTCAAAAGCATACCATAAGCTTCAGGAATGTCTACTACCTGAATATCCATATTGGTTTGAATCCTAGGGTCAGACCCTACTTTCACATGTATATTTCTCAATTCTCCAACTACATTTACCTTTGTTTTATCAAGTTGGATGACCTTCTTGTTTGTTTGGACATGATTCAATCTCAATTTCTTGCATACAAAAAATGGCATAACATTGTCAGAAGCCCCTGAATCTAGCAGAAAATTGTGCAGATTCTTCCCACAGATTCTCAAACTTAAAAGAAATGGTGGGGTCCCTACCTTGTTTATGAACAAAGTTGTGTTCATGTTCGTAGCGAGTGCCACCTTGGTTTTCCCTTTTGATTTATCAGCTTCTTCTAAAGCTTTCAGCACTATATCTCATTGGGAAGGGCACCATTTTAGGATGTCAAAGTATGATAAATAGGTTTTCTATTTCTGCATCTCAGAAACAATATCAAATTTTGTGTTATAACTTTCATTATATTTGAAAACACCAGATGAATTACCTTTGCTAGGGAAGTCAGGCAGACCTTTCGGTGGAGGAGGGTTGTTATCAGCACTCTAATTTAGAGACACCATGTGGTGAGGTGGTGTTGATGTAGTGAACAGACCCTTATTCTGGTTTCTTAGGAAGTGTCCTACCTTTGTCTGAAAGGCTTGGGAATCATACACATCTTCCTCTGGTTCATTCTCATTCTAGATTGGGAATGAAGGTTCTTCTTCAAAGAGGTCATAAGCCATTGTTGTATCCACTGAGCCACCTCCTTTATTTGAATTCCCTTGGAATGTTTGGGCATCTACCTATGCCATCTTCACAACCTTCTCCATTCCAGGACAGTTCACCTCAAAATGAGTTGCAGTATAATGCAACCTACATCAGTTAGTCATAAAATTGAGGTCAACCACATTTGCAGTATGTGGCATGTCCTCATTAGCTTGATAATTGTGAGAAACCCCACCATTATTTGGCCCTGTGTTCCATTGTATGTTGTTATTAAGGCTCTGGTTATATCCTCTATTCTAATTTTGATAGCCTTGGTTAGGGAAGTTTTTGCCTTGATAATTCCTTTGGCTATGATTGTTGTTGTTCTAATAATTACCTTGATTATTATTATTCTTATTAGGGTAATTACCTTGATTAGCATAATTACCTTGGTTCTGAGAGGGGTTCAATTTAAGCTGAGCCATGTCATTTGTGACTTGAGACAGAGTTTTCTTTAGGGTCTCCACCTCGTTTGTGAGTTGAACTATCCTTTCACTCTTAGCATTCTTAGCAACAGGTGGCTAACTAACATGATTTGGTATTCCAGCTTGATCATGATGACCATGTGGACTGTGATGAGCCTGTGATTGTTGAGAGAAGTTAGGAGCTCCATTGGCAAAGAATGGAATAGGAGATTGATACTGTAACTCAGACATAGGTCCATAATGGGAAGGAGAATCCCTGGGATAGTATTGAATAAAGGGGTTGGGTTAAGCATCTGATACCCCATAGAAGGAAAACCTCCTCCCAAGTTCCCTTGTTGAGAGCTAGTTTGTTGTTGTAGCTTGATGGCTAGATGATAAACTTTAGACAAAGAATCAATATCTGTCAACTGATAAGTCCTTTGTAGGAACAAGCCAAGCAAAGGGTCTATAACTCTAAAATATGCCTGAATGGCACTATTCTCAACAACTAGATAGGGGTCCTACAATCTCCTATACATTCATTGAAACCTTGTATTAAACAAGGGCAGTGATTCATGTGGCTCCTTCCTAATGGTAGCAAATTGATAGAACAAAATGGTTGGATCCACATAAAATATGAACTGATTGATGAAAGAAGTCTTCAGATTTGTCCTGCTCAGAATAGAACCTTGTGGAATATTTAGATACCAGTTGTACGCCATATCCCCTAAGGAATGAGGGAACAACCTACAAACCACATCATGTGAGCTATCTGGGCTCTGGTACAAGTGTCCTTAAAAGCTTGTATGTGCTCCCTAGCACTCCTTGATTCTCCATGAATGTATTTGGGACAAAATATCTCGGGATTCTTAGGCATATCATGAAATCCTCCAGGAATAGTCCCCTGGTTGTTGCTTCACGAAGTGGTCAATATGGCTGTAATGTTCAAGGGGCCTGCTGGTTTTGAGCTTTTGAATTGTTGCAAGATCAAACATCTATCTAAACCTACTTCAACTGGTGGTTTTAAAGAAATAAAAAAAAAGATAGGTCAAGGTTTTCAAACTGAAAAGGATGTTGATTCATTCAACTAATCAGACTTGTTGCCTTCCAAGGAATTCCTAAACTAGAACTATAGAATAAAATTAACCTGTAATTGATGCAAAGTTTCATTCATTCACAGTGCAAACTTTAACAGTAGATTTCAAATCATCATTCAAAAAAAACATAAGATAAAATTTCATTCCTTGAAAGCTTTTCAAATCAAATGATTAACCCAAAATGAATACCATTCTAGAGCATAATATAAAGTAGGTTTAAGTTTGGCTGCTCCTACTATCAATGAAACAGATAAGCAACATTTACAAATTTGGCAAGATCACTAGTGTATAGAAAACCCATGTCTTCAAATTATCTCCATCTATGCTAAGAAAATCAGGAAGATACATCACCTCCTCCTCCTATCAAACTGCAAAAAATTTCTTACTTAAAAACCCTAATTTGCTTTCTCTAACATTTTCTCTACCTTTCTGCCTCTTCTAGCTTGCTAACTAATTTTCTAGCTTTCTTTCCAACTTTTCTAACCCTTCTAAAACTTTCTAACCCTTTCTTAACTCTTTTCTAACCTATCTAACCCTTACAAAAGAGGCGAAACACAATATTTATAAAACGTGTCAGATGCGTCAACCCAGTTTAGGGTTTACAATAAGTTGGCCATAGAGCAAGTCGGCCCTAGAAGAATTTGAAACAAATTCAAACATGCATTAAATGCAAGGGCACCGACTAGATCGGCCCAAGATCTCCCTCATAACTCAGATCAAAATGTGTGAAGAAGAGGCAAAGTGAAACAATGAAGAAGCACGACTTTCGATGTAGCTTTGCATTAACTGCTTCCCCACTTCGCCCATACCTTGCTCCATTCTGGCCTTCGTCATCAAGCATGCCCTCTGCAAGCCATTCACAAGTGGCATAGGTGAAACCCTAGTTTTCCATTCAATAGCATTAATATCATTCTTTAGCTGCCTCATTGCATTGACCCAGTCTCTTGTTGGATTGATATTCATTAATGATCACATTGTAGGCCGCTACGTCATCCAGCTAGTGCCCAATTACTGTATCCCATGATAGCCTTAGTCCTTCGCAACAAGGTGCTCAATATTTGTACATAAAACCTTGAACTAGACTGATGCCATCTTTCCCTTAGGAATCCTACTTTGTATGTACAACTTCATTCTTTTTTGCTTCAGAGATGGATGATCCCTTTGTGTCCCTCTTAGCCATTCCAGCTGTTACCTTGCTAGACTTAGCCTGCATTCATCAAACACCAATGTGAGAATCCAAATGTTGACAAAATTTTCATCCAAGTGTTAGCTTAAAATCATGATAAAACCATTAAATTAGCCATTAAGCATCAACATTGAGAAGTTTAGGATTTCGAGCTAACCAGGGAAAACCAGCTTGGGAGGAATTTCATAAAATTCTTAACTAGGGGGATTCTCCCGATGAGGCACTAATATCAACAATAGATTATTAAAATGAACACAAGCAACATACTCACTGTGCAATTTACAAAATTAAAGCATGGAAGCATAAGAATTTATCATTAGTATCATCCATTTCACCAAATTTCCTTGTTCCACAGTGCCTCCCAGAAAATCCAGAAAAATCCGGTCGGATCAGATTTTCACAAAAAGGGGAAGTTTCCAAAGTTTCAACACATTCTGGGAAAATAGAGGGAAGGAGGAAAAATCAGGAAAATCCGACTGGGCAAGAAAATCCTGAGGTCAATAGAAAACCCCAAAATCAACCATCCAACACAAATTCACCCAAATTGACCGGAGTTCACAAATTTGAGGACCCTGGGCACGGAAATCGTTTAACATGAATCTCCTACATATCTTCTTCGAATCCTAGGCCCAATCAAAAGCAGATCAAGATGAAATGGTGACACCCTAAGCATGAAACCCTAGATTTTAACCATGAACACCTAGATTTTAACCATGAACACACAGAGCAAGCAAATAAATGCCCAAACACATAGGAATTATAATTCCAAGCAAGACCATAACGTTTTAAAGCACAACAAGATGATCATCTCAACTCAGGAGAATACAAATGATAAAGAAAAATGGCATAAAGGTCCGAAAATTGACCAAACTCAGAAACCCGACGGCCAAACGAAAATCCAAAAAAATCTGACCTAGGTGGAATTCCGCGAAGGCCAAAAATCTTCGAACTGTAGTGTAAAACAGGCTGAGTCGGACTTTGAGTGCAAACCGGGAAAACGAAGGGATGGATAAAAAGCCAGGAAAATTGGACCAAGGCGGACAATCCCAAACTGGCTCAAAAACCTAAACAACAACGTTGTGGCCGGAGTTTGAAAGAAAACTGGGAAAATTCGGATGGACCGGAAAATCCTAAACCAGGGCAAAAACCCAAACCTCACCCAAAACATAAGATTTTCAATATGCAACTTGGGGAAAACACTTGGAAAAGCAAGATAAACATATTAAGCACATGCCAAGGCAAAGAAAAACCTCAAAATCGAAGGGGGAAAAACACAAAGAGCGAAAGCAAAAGTGGGTCCCATTTTAATCAAGCTTAGAATGGGGTGGTTATGCAAGGCATAACACCACCCTCTCATTTGTCTTGTTCATTCAACAATTGGTATTAGAGCAAGGTTCCTTGGAGAAAAAGCTAACTGCTTGAGGTAGATCTGGGATGGAGAACAAGAAGGAGATCCCTATGTTTGATGGTGCAAATTATGCATTCTAGAAGGTGAAGATGGAAGGCTATCTGATTTATCTTGGATATGAAGTTGCAAAGGTAGTAAAGAATGCATACACCATGCCTACAAATGGACTATGCACAAGTTATGAAATCAAAGCCTATGAAATAGATGGTAAGGCAAGGTTTGTTCTTTTGACTAGTCTTGCAAATACTAAATTAGTGAATGTTATGGATCTAAAAATTATTAAAGAAGTTTGGGATAAGATAGAAAGTATATATGAATGAGATGATAAGGTTAAACAATCTAAGTTATAGAATCTAAAGAAATAATTTGAGACTTTGTGAATGTATGATGATGAACAATCATAAGTTACATGCAGAGGGTTAATGAACTAGTAAGTGTAATGAGAGGTCTTGGTGCACAAGTCAAATAACCGAAAGTGGTAAAGAAAGTTCTCATAACTCTTCCTGATTCTTATTGTGAATTTTTTTTTTCTATTGAGGAATTTGTAGATTTTAATACATACACTAGAGATCAGTTGTATGGTACACTAACTACATTTGAAATGAGGAAAATTGGTCTAAAAAAATGGTGCAAAAGTGGAGACTACTTTCAAGACTGGAAAATTAGAAAAATTTATATATCTAGATGGAAATGATCTTGATGAGGTGGAAGCTAACTTTTTAAGAAGAATGGAAAAGGGCACCAGTAAGTACAAGGGTAAATTACCTTTCAAGTGCTTTAGTTTTAGAAATATAGGTCATGATGCTTCAAGATGTCCAAACAAAACTGTGAACAATAAGAAGTAAAACAGAGGTAAGAAGATCAAGAAAAGCTATTACGTTAGAGAAGATGCTGGTATATCTGATGATGAATCTGATTATGGAGATGTTGATGATAATTATGTTTTTTCTTGGCTTTAAAAGATGAATCTCGGTCAACTAACTATAAAAGTTGTGTGAAGGAAAGTGTTCCAGAGAAAAAGGATAAAACTAGAACTTTGTTATCTTCTTTTCATGTCAGACAGGACAAGAACTATTGGGTCATCTATAGTTGTTGCTCAAAACATATGACCGGAGATAAGAGTAAGTTTGTTAAATTTGAAAAATATGATGGAGGACTTGTTAAGTTTGGAGATGATTTAGGTGCTAAGATTGTAGAATACGATCAATCATTTTTTATGGCAAGCATAATATTGAAGATGTTTACTATGTTAAAGGTTTAAGGCATAACCTCTTAAGTGTTAGAAAAATGTGTAGCAAAGGATACAATATTATGTTTTAGGATGATGGATGTGAGATTAGAAAAGGGTTTGGAACTATGAATACTACTGGAAAGAGGACAAAAGGAAATATCTATCAGCTCAAGGGTGTTGATGGTCACTGTTTTATGACTTAGATTAATGATAGCTAGTTATGAAATAGGAGAATGTGTCACATCAATTTTGATAACCTAGTTAGAATTAGTTTAGTTCAAGTAGTGAGATATTTTCCAAGGATTACAAATCCTATCAATGTTGTTTGTAGATATTGTCAATTTGGAAAACAAACTAGAAGTAGTTTCAAGGGAAAAGAATAATCTTCTACCAGATTGTTGGAATTGGTACACATAAACCTTTGTGGTTGACAAGAGTGAGAAGCCTTCAAGGTGACAGGTATTTTATGCTTTTTATTGATGATTTCTCTAGAATAGCATGGGTTACTTTTCTTAAATAAAAATTTGAAGCTCTAGATAGATTCAAAGCATTCAAAGTTATGGTTGTAAATGAGATGGATTTGAAGATTAGATGTTTGAGATCCGATAGAGGTGGATAGTTCACCTCTAATAAATTTAAGATGTTTTGTGAGAATCATGGCATAAAAGGCACTTTTTCGCCCCTAGGACTCCTCAAAAAAGTGGAGTGGTTGAAAGGAAAAACAAGACTATTTAAGAAGTTGCAAGGACTATGATGAGAGAATCTAACCTACCAGAAGTCTACTAGAGAGAAGCAATAAATACTATTGTTTACATACTTAATAGAGTCCAAGAAAAATATAACAACACAAAGACTCCCTATGAGTTGTGGTATGGAAGGATCCTTACTATCAAGTACTTTAGAGTGTTTGGAAGAAAATGCTATATCAAAGGAGATGATGAAAACTTAGGAAAGTTTGATGCAAGGTATGATGAAGGTATCTTCCTTGGATATTCTACTAAAAGAAAATGTTACAAATGTTACAACAAAAGACTAAGAAGGATTATTGAAAGTGCAAGTGTCAAGGTTGATGAATACCTATAGAATTCAGTTGTAATAGATGGATATGAGTTAGATGAACCTGCTTATAGAGAAGAAGAAAAAGCTAAAGAAAAATAAGTGTAAAATGAAGAGGAAGAAGCTTTGAAAAAAGACCCCTAAGAACCCTAAGTATGTACATAGAAATAATTCTAAAGAATAGATTATTGGAGACAAAAGAAAAGGTGTGTCTATAAGAAGAACAACTGTTGAAGAAGAGTTAAATTTGTGTTTACTTTCTAAAATTGAACCAAAGATAGTAAGTGAGGCATGCAAAGATGAACATTGGATGAAGACAATGGAAGAACTTATGCATATTGAGAAGAATCGGACTTGGGAACTTGTTACTAGACTTGAAAACAAAAATATTATTGGTATTAACTGGCTATTCATAAACAAGTTGAATGAGAATCGAGAAGTTGTAAGAAACAAGGCAAGGCTTGTGTGTAGGGATATGCAAAAGTTGAAGGAATAGACTTTGAGGAGAAATTTTCTCTGCTGGCTAGAATGGAAGCAATAGAATTTTTTTAGTGTTTGTAGCACACAAAGAATTTAAAGTTTATTAGATGGATGTGAAGTCTACTTTCTTGAATGAAGAGCTGAAAGAAGTTTACATGGAACAAATGAAAGGATTTTAGTTGTCAGATAAACCTAATATGGTTTGCAGATTGAAGAAGGCATTGTATGGATTGAAGAAAGCTCCCAAAGTTTTGTATGCAAGTTTAGATAGATATTTGATACAACACATATTCAATAAGGATACCGCAAATAGTAATATTTACTTTAAGGTTGAGGAAAACGGAATCATGATAGTAGTATGATGTAGGAACATCTAGGGTGTAAGAGAAATATTTCATCGACCAAAAAGATCTATGTTGTTTTCTTTCAATAAGGGTTGAATCATCTTGAATTTGCTGAGTATGGAGGTTTGCAGGAGTTTAGGATTTTGGAGTAAGTGGAATTTAGTCTTAATGACATTTTGTGAATTGACTCATTAGTGGGAAATGGAGATTTCGAAGAGACATTATTTCGTGTCTCTTTAACATGGCAATAATGGAAGGTGTTGGCAGTGGTAAATAGTTTCATCGAAGGGAGATGCATATATTGGCGGGACATCATTAGGAGTCCTTTGACATTTTGATTTTGCATCTCATCAAAGAGAAAGGCATGTATTGGTGAGACATCTTATGGAGTCTATTTGATACTCTGACAACATTAGACAAAGATTTTTAGCAAGAATGGGATATCAGTGAGAGTTATGTTTGAGTCCCTTGGGCATACCGATAAAGTGGGACCAAGCTAAGTGATGACAACAAAGGGGGATGATTTCATGATTGACAAGTGGTGACAAATGATTGAGCAAGGATGATGTGGAGGTTCTTCATCAGTGGATAGGTGGATTTCATTATGACATCAATGTAAGTCCCTTTGATAGTCTGATAGGAATTCATCAACAAGACTTCACTATATCAGAAGGAGTCACTTGGGAGTCCCTCCAATGGAGTGATAGGCATATTGAGGTGACAATGGGAATTCAGAGAGAGTTGCTTTGGTGTCCCCTCAACACAACGAAGACATGGTGTTGAATTTTGTGGGACTCAATAGGAGGGAGATGATGACATGTATGGATAGATGGAAAAATGCGATTGGAAAATAAGTCAATTTGCATTGTTGTTGCAAATTGCAAATGGTGATGAGGATGGCAATGAGATATCATCAAGAGAGATCAATATTGGTGAGACTCAAATATATCTCAACCTGATAATGCAATTTGTTTTCGATGGTAAGGTATTTTTCATGGCACGAATGTGGTATGATAGCATGTTGGAGATGACAGAGCATACAATGAGTAAATTGTTCCTGATTGGTGGTTGGGTGATGAAGGTGATACTAAGGCAAGATGAGTAAAAGAATTAAATGAATATTAGATTACAAGAAACCATAGGTGGTCGACGGGGTTACAGTGAAGGAGAAGGCTTATTGGTGAAGATAGAGAGGGAAGATAAAATACCAATCGACAAGGAAGTGAGGGAAAGCTAGACTAGAGAGAGTCAGTTGTAACGGTCTGGTTGCAAGACCTAAGATCTTGGAGCAGAATTTGTCTTAGATTTGTAGATTTGTTGATTGTTGTAATCAAATCCCATGTGATGTCTATGCAAATGATATAATTAGAAGGCCCATATAATGAAGTTAATAATAGAATATCTTTGTTTCTTTTTGCATTGGTTGTGCTATTTTTTGTTATTATTGCGAGTTTTTGTCTATAACGGGAGTACCTTTCATTAGGGGTATCGAAGCAAGAAGATCTTGAAAGTGCAGAGTATGCGTCAGGACCTACAGGTGAAGAGTGAGGCAGTGAAGCTGCAAGAGAGAGAGTTGTGGGAAAGTATGTTTGTTGTAGGCATGAAAGAGGGTCTATGACTACTATCCTCCAACAAAGATAAAGTTGGGTAGAAGGTGTATAGTTCCTCCAATGAGAGAGGGTGGGTAGAGGAAGCATCTTCCATATTCTTTTTTGGGTAGAGGATGGTTGTGTGAATGAGATATTGTTGCAAGGAGTACTTGTAACTATAGAGGGATTTGTTAAAGCATTGAGGGTGTGTGGATTTGCAATAACATTTGAAGGTGTTGAATATGTGTAAACAGGTCACCGAAGGAGGTAGTTTACATTTGTGAAACCTGAGGGTTGAATATTTGTGTTGTTATAGCTTTGCGAGGCCTTGAAAATAAAAAAGATAGAAGAAAATGACTCTTAACATTAGATGGATTCCAAGGATTTCTAGACTAGAGGAAATCAAAGAGAGATTTTGGAAGATTAGAGAAAGATAAGTGATAGAGTTGTAGTAGAAAATAAATTAATTGGAGGATGTTATTGAAAGGAAGAAAAAAAATAAGACAAGAGCTAAAGGTAATTTTTATCCTTCTAATGATATTTTGATTGCAAGAAAGAAGGAAGATGTAGTGGGGTGTCAAAAAAGTGGCACAGAGGAAGAAGAAGAGGATGAGTGCAAAGAAATCAATGAACTTGAATCTAAGGGATGTCTATTGGAAGATATGAAGGATGAAATTATAGAGGTTGCGGCAATAGAAAAAGAGTTAAGTGCTATGGAGAACATTGAAGAAGAGGATACTGAAGTTGAAGAAGTTGAAGAAAAGGTAAAGCTTGCATCTTGTGAATTCATAGAAGATTCTAGTTTGCATGTGAATTATATGAATGGGATGGCTAGATATGAGGAGGTTGAAAGATTCTTTGAAGCTGATTTATTTGAGTATGATAAGATTGGTGTAGAATAGGATATTGCAATATTGAATGCATTGGTAGATGAAGGTGCTAAAGTTAAAAATAAGGAAGGTGGTGAGAAGGATAATGTTGAGTTATTTAGTGATATTTCCTTGGTAACTTCTTATGTGATAAGGAGATTGGTATGACTAATAGTTTTCTGTAGGGAGAAAATGATGAGTCCTTGGATTATACTACTAACATTGATGTGAATGCAGAAGAGGAAGTGACTACAGTTGAAAAATGTCTTTTAGAAGGCATGGGGAAAAAGGAACACAATGTTGAAACCAAGGGTGATGATGAACCAATGGTTGTAGTAGTAATAGAGAATTAGGTAATGCATGAATCTCATTATTATTCTTTTGAAGAAGAAATTGATATTTATGACTTTTCATATTTTCATAGTGTATGTTGGTGGGAGATAAATTATGTGAAAAGAGGGAGAAAGAGAGGAAGAATGAAATATGGAAGAGACATCAAGTTACATGGATAATTTAGAAATAAGGTTCAAGTGAATAAGGAAGCAAGATGGATTCTGAATGAAAATTAGACCCATAAATGTTTATGAGTCACACTCATGAAACATTTCTTTCCTACTATGGGTGTTTGATGCAGGAGCATCTAGGGTGTAAGAGCAATCTTGCATCAACCGAAAAGATCTGTGTTGGTTTCTTTTAATAAGGGATGAATCAACTTGAATTCACTGAGTATGCAGGTCTTCAAGATTTTGAGATTTTGGAGTAAGTGGCATTTAGTGTTAACAACATTCAGTGAATTGACTCATTGGTGCGAAATGGAGATTTGGAAGAGACATTGTTTCATGTCTCTTCAACATGGCAATAATAGGTGTTGGCAATGGTGAACAGTTGCATCGAAGGGAGATGCATATATTGGTAGAACATCATTAGGATTCCCTTCAAAATTCTGATTTCACATCTCATCGAAGAGAAAGGTGTGTATTGGTGGGACAACTTATGGAGCTTGTTCAACACTTTGGTGAAATCAAACAAAGCTTTTCAAAAATAATTCGAGATATTAGTGAGAGTTGTGTTTGAGTCTCTTTGACATGTCGATAAAGTGGGACCAGGATAAGTGATGACGACAAAGGGGGATGATGTAATGAAGGACAAGTAGCAACAAATGATTGAGTGGGAATGACATGGAGGTTCTTCATTAGGTGGATTTTGGTAGGATAGAAATGTAAGCCCCTTCAACAGTTTGATAGGACTTCATTGGCGAGACTTAACCATATTAGGAGTCACTTGGGAGTCCCTCCAATGGAGTGATAGGAATATTGAGGTGATAGTGGGAATTCAGAGAGAGTTGCTTTGGGGTCCCCTCGACACAGTGAAGACGTAGTGTTGAATTTTGTGGGACCCTATAGGAGGGAGATGATGATTTGTATGAATAGATGGAAAAATGTGATTGGATGATAAGTCAATTCACATTGTTGTTGCAAATTGTAGATGGTGACGAGGATGGTGATGAGATATTAGTGAGAGAGATCAATATTGGTGAGACTCGAATCCATCTCATCCTAATAGAAAAATGTGTTTTTGATGGCAAGGCAATTTTGATGGTGTGAATGTGGTATGCTAGTGTGTTGGAGATGACAAAGCAAACAACGAGGAAATTGTTCTTGATTGCTAGTTGGGAAATGGAGGCGGTACTAAGGCAAGACAAGTAAAATAATTAAATGAAGATCAAATTACAAGAAACCCTAGATGGCCGACAGGGTTACAGTGAAGGAGAAGGTTTACTAGTGAAGATAGAGAGGGAAGATAAAATCCAAGTTGACAAGGAAGTGAGGGAAAGCTAGACCAGAGAGAGTCAGTTGTAACGGTCTAGTTGCAAGACCTGAGAGCCTTGGGAAGAATCTATTTTAGATTTGTAGAGTTGCAGATTATTGTAATCAAATCCCATATGATAACTATGCAAATGATGTAATTAGAAGGCCCATGTAATGAAGTTAATAATAAAATATCTTTGTTTCTTTTGGAATTGGCTGTGCTATTTTTTGTTATTGTTGTGAGTTTTGGTCTATAAGGGGAGTACCCTTCGTCATGGTAGTATTTGTTGATGACAAAATATTTGGAGGAAATGAAGCTATGTGTAGGAAATTTGCAGAAGAGATGTAGAAAGAGTTTGAGATGTCTATTTTTGGGGAGATGAATTTATTCCTTGGGCTAAAAATCAATCAAATAGATAAAGGCATATTCATTTCACAATCAAAGTATGTTAAAGAGATGTTGAAGAATTTTGGAATGGATTAATCCAAACCAGTATGTAATCCTATGGTTACTAGTTGCAAACTAAGAAAGGATGATGAATCCGCTAAGGGTGATTAGAGCAAGTATAGATCTATGATTGGTGGACTTTATACCTAACTACTACTAGACCAGATATCATAGATGAAATTTTTCTTGTGTATATATTTCAAGAAGATCCTAAAGAGACACATGTTGCAAGAATGAAGAGGATATTTAGATATTTGAAGGGCACTCCAAATTATGGCTTGTGGTATCCTAAGGATATTGATTTCACATTGAGTGCTTGTATAGATGTAGATTGGGTTGGTTGTGTTGATGATAGGAAAAGTACTAGTGGTGGTGCATTCTTTCTTGGATGTAGAATTGTATCATGGCTTAGAAAGGAACAAGATTTTGTTTCTTTATCTATTGTAGAGGTTGAGTATATTTCAACAACATCTTGCTACACATAGCTATTATGGATGAGATAGAAATTAAAGGATATCAAAGTGGTGTATGATGAGCCTATTTCTATCTTTTGTGATAATACAAGTGCAATCAATATTTCAAAGAATCCAATGATGCATTCAAGAACAAAACATATATCAACCAGGTATCAATTTTTGAGAGAGAAAGTTGTGGAGAATGAAGTGAAGCTTGAATATATACCTACAAAGGATCAAATTGTTGATATATTTACTAAGGCTCTTCCTAAGGATACTTTTGAGTATCTTTGGGAGAAGTTGGGGGTTATTTCCCCTCCTTTGAACTATATGCATAAGGAGATGCATCAATCCAGTGGATCTATGGATTCATTCTTTTTTTGGACTGATGTTGGTGGCTACATCTCAGGGGGAGTAGGTAGTAAGATTGTTATAGTATGAAATATATGTTGTCATGGTGTAAAGGTTTATGGGTTGATTGGTGTATACTCCTAAGAGGGATTATTCAGAGCAGTTTCAAGTATCTTGGTTCTATGTCAAAGGGGGAGAATAGTGAAAATCCTTTTATCCTTTTCCATTGATGTCAAAGGGGGACCGAGAGAAGTCATGATAAAAGGTTTGTTTATATATAGGGAGAATGAGACATGTGAAAAAGGAAAGTATCAAAGGGGGAGAGAGTGTAATGAGTTAATTGTGCAATGGGGAGAAAAGAGAAAAGGAAATAAGTATGTTTAGAGTTGTATGTTGTCATTGATGGTTTTTCACATCACATTTTTCCATCAATGACAAAGTAGGAGATTGTTGTATGTAGGTGTTTTCATTGATGTCAACAAGCTTGTGTTGTCAATGATGATAATTGTGTAGTGGTTGATAAGATATTGTTGCTTTGATTAGTTGCATTATGTTGTCATTAGTTAAGTTGCTAATTTTAACCTCTGGTGTTTCTTTGATAATCATATATTTATGGTTTAGATGTCAAGGATATTAAGAAAATTGATAAAATAAGGAAACAGGGTGTTGTAGAGGTGTTATGGTTTGCAAAGGTGTTTTAGTTTTTCTTTGCATTTCTTTTGGGTTGAAGGTCTGCTTGTGTGGTTTGGATATGTTGGATAGAGGTGTTTAAAGTATTTATATCTAAAACTTTTTCTTTTGGATTGATGGTCAGAGGAAGTTATGCTGACTAGTGTGTGAACTGGTTTTGTAGTGTTGGTTATAGAGGTGTTTGGGATAAATGTATTTTCTCCGCATTTCTCCACAATTGCTCTTCAATTCTTGTGATTATAAAGGTATGTTGAGGGTCTTTATCTCTTACCTTTTTCAAGAGGATTTGTGGTTTGGTACTCTAAAAGTTGGATTTTAGAGTTGTAGTGTTTGGTAGTGTAGTCTGAATGTACAAGTTGTGTACATTCTAAAGGTGTGAATTGTTGTGGACTTTGATGAATTTCAGGTTGATAGAGGAATATTCTAGATCATGATGAAGTGTGGTATGTGGTTTGCAATTCATCCTTGGATTTTTGGAAGTGTGTAATTCAAATTTTAATGGTGTTTGCATGGGTAACGACCAACTTGGTGTTTACACTACATTTTAAAATGTTTGAGTATTGATGAAAGTGTAGCATGGTGTGTGAGATTTGATTTGGGTCCCAGTTAAGTTTTTTATTGGTCTACTTTCATTCCTATCCATCGTGGGAATGCTTAGTGCCGACTTAATTTGAATTCGTAAAGTGTAAAGGAAAGTGTAGCCGACTTGAAAATGTTTTTCAAGTCGTGGATGGTATAAACGCAAGGTGAATTGATGCAAGATGAAGTGTGGAATAGAGTTGAGTATTGCGATGTGAAACTAAGTGCAGAAGTGTGAATTGTAGTGTGAGGTATAATGCAAGATTCCTGAATGCAATGAGTTGAGGTATCTTGATCTCTTGAAGGTTTCTAGTTTTGTTGGATTTTTTGTAGTGGAATTTCTATTACATCAAGACCGTGTTCTCTATGTAACATTCTATCTTCTTTCTTTTTTCTATTTCGACAGTGAACCTGGGCTGTGAGCCTTTCTAGACAGTGTCTTATTCTAGTAGTGATCCTCTTTGTACTGGTTTTGCAATTACTTATATTGTGAGCTAATCCTCATTGTGGTTTTTACCTTCTATCATTTTCCAAGTAAATCTAGTGTTATCTTGTGTATGGTGTTGGTTGTTTCAGTTTCTATTATCTAATTTTCATGTTCAAACATTGTAACAGATTAAGGGTTTAATGAATGCACGCGGATCTAATTATTGTTGTAGGTTTTAATGTTCTAATTTGATACAACTGATTCAACCCCCCTCCCAGTTGTCTTTTTCATTCAAAACTTATTACATAGTTCATATTCATCTCAAAATTATACCCAACAGTTGTAAGTGTCTCTATGACATGCATCAGGAATCTCTAAAATAGAGAAACTACATACACTACCAAAGAGTCCTCATCATGATAGGATTGTATCTCATTAAGTGTGTCAAGAATGCTCACAAACCAATCCCATTTTCCTCACCCATGTCTCCATCCACATGTGTAGTCATAACATTAGTGGTTGATCCACTAAGTGTGTATTAAATTACTCCACCAAACTCTATGATGTTAGCCTTTAATGGACTCTCAACTAGAGGCAACTCATGAGTCTCAAGATATAAATTAGGTACACAAATATAATTTTTTTAATCATACCTCTTCTCTTGTTCATGCACATCTACATATTCTTCTTGCTTCCTCATCTCAAGAGGAGAATCCCTTGTATGTTCCATCTCCATGTATTCTTCCCTTGGAAGAAATAGTGATCAAATATAGGCTTCTCTTTGTTTTCTTTCTTGATCTATATGATTGCAATGTTCCTTGACCTTTTGCAAGTGTTGTTTTTCTTGGGCAACCAACATATTTTCCTTCTTAGCTCTTTGTGACCACCCATCACACAAAACTTATGCCTTGTTCACATATTCCAAGGTATGATGTATAAATACATTCTTCATGCTTAACACATAAAACTTGAGTGCTAACATTGGGAGATTCTATAACATTATCATCTTCATATGATTTATCTATAACCACATGATTATGTGATGATAATGGACTGTTGTTTGTAATTAGACAATGAAAATTATCATCTTCCCTATTTGTGGTGTCTTCATGTGCATTAACAATACCATCTTCCTTGTAAATACTATGTAGAGTTGGTGAGATAATGCTATGCTCAAATAATGGATCATCAAAAGAATCTATACCTTCATGTGGTTGATTAAGAACAATCTCTACATCACCAACATAAATAATTTTTCACACCTTACTTATAGAAGCATCAAGTGGTTCTTTTTCCTTAGTTTTTTCTTTCTCTTCATCTTCAATGAGAGAGTCTAACTCTTTTGAATTCTCTAATAATTTTGTTAAAGATTTTTCATATCTTTTGAAGCCTTGCATTATTTTTTTCATACTTTCTTGTATGGAATTCATCATTTCTATTGAATCACTGGGCATACTAAACTTCAAAGGAAGATACTAAATAAAAACTGAGAAAGAAAGCAACTAGAACCCACTATTTGATCAAAAAAATTATGTTATGAACATTTCATGCTAGAACCCATTGGATGGCAGAATCTATTGCTTTGATATGAAAATGCTAACACCATAGGCTGGTAGGATCAAGGCTTTGATACCACTATAAGAACCCCTTTATATTCTAGAAGGATCCAAAACAACCTCCATAAAGCTTCTACAAGAATATTTTAATATTTCCTAAAGTGACTTTAAAATATTTTTAGTTTTCACTTGTCACTTTAAAATATTTAACAAAGTGACTATAATATTTTATTCTTTTATTTAAATCACTTTAATTAAATTAATCAAAATAAAGTTACCTTTATGATTTAATTTATTTAGATAACTATATAAGTAATTAATTTAATATTATTCCCTTATAACTTCATTATTTAGCTTATGGGAATAAAATAAGCTAAAAATTAATATTTTCCATTACTCGAAAAATGGGGACATTACACAAACACAAAGGGGACTTCTAGAAGAAGACATTTTGACATCATAGCTAAAGAACTAATAGATAACCTAGCAGAGCATGTGATTTTTCATTTTCCTATAACCAGCCAAGAAAGGGTTGTTGCTCTTAAGAACATACCCCCTTTCAGTATTACCCATTTTATATGAATTAGTTACTGAGGAACCAAACACATTTATTATTGAGTTTGAAGTGTTTTTTCATAGTTATGGCTATACTATAGATTCCCATTGGCTTAAATCATTTCCAACCACATTAAAGGATGCTACTCTATTTTGTTTATGGAATTGGGGAGAAATTTCATCCCCAACTGGGAAATAATGAAGACCAAATTTCTAGAGAAATATCAAGATTATTGTAGAGGGAAAGACACAAAGAGGGATGTCATATTTAGGATGTCACAAAGAGAAGATGAGCTATTAGAGGATTATGTGGAGAGATTTAGTTTCGTCTGAAGAAATCACCTCAAAACAAACTCTCTCAAGAATCCTTAAAATTGGTATTTTTGAGGGGAGTCCATGAAGGTTGTATGGATGCTCTAAATGGGTAAAATCACAAACTTGTGACACACTTTCATCCAACTAAATTGTTTCAAGAATTTTTTTTTTGAACTAAATAGTTTTGGTTGAAATAGTTTTTCCTGAAACTATGTGGCACATAGAGTTTTGAGCAAAATCCTTTTGCCCAAAAATACAAAATTTGATTTTTTTTCTTTATCACTCTAAAATGTGACTCAATTTGTATGTGAGATTTGGATAGAAAGGGTTTTAGGATAAAGGGTTTTGGTCAAAACCCTTTCACCCAAAACTATCTATGTGGCATCATTGTTGGTAGCCACCTCATCTTTTTAATTTTTTTTTTTTAAATTTCCACTTGAACATGATATTTCTTTTATCAGAATATTTTGTCTTCAAAAATATAAATAACCCTTTTGTAGATCTTAGAGTCAAGAATCCAAATATATGGTTTTACTAATATTTTGATTAGTTTTAATATGTTTTTTATTTTAAATAATGAAAGTAGGTTAAAAAAATGAGGCTGGTTAGAAATTAAAAATTACTAAAATATATTAATTTTTTTTGCAAAATATGTGAAGCATTAGAGGAGAAAATCCTCTTCAAAAGGGTATTTTTAAAAAAAAAAATGGTAAAAAAAGAAGATAATAGTTGATGTCAAATGAAAACTATCAAATTTTGGTAAGTGTGACTTTAAAATGTTGTTACAAGGAAAATATCCATCAAAATTTTTAATTTTATTTTGTTCGGCGAAAGTGGCAAGCCACTAATATAAATTATTTATTTAAATAGAATAATACAAAGTACTAGTTCTGGGGAGCATACTGGCAAGAAAGAACCAGTAAGAAAACCTCCAGTTATAGCTCCGAATGTATAAAAATTACAAAATATGCTGATAATCCAAAAAGCAGCAATCTCCTAATTAACCCCAAATAGTCGTTTCATCCAAAGTACAAAATATACTGATAGTTCAAAATTCAACATTTTCCTGACTAAACCCATATAATCTCATCTAGAGAGATTAATTAACCCTCACCATAATCATTTTCTACGTCATTACAACCAATACATATTAACATCCTATAACCCTTGAATTAAAGAACTCCAAAATATGCTAAATATAGTTCAAAAAATCCCTTAAAAGTAAAAACTTTAATTTTTTATGGGCACTCCATTCACTGAGTTTTTTTCCATGCCTTCTGCCATCTATAAATCTCTTCCAAAAGACCTTCCTTGAGCATTTTGAAAACCATGATACTGAGAATGAGAAGTCGCTCCTGCATTTTGAATTCTATAAAGTTGTAGACGGGAAGCCACTCCTGGACTAGCAACAAATGAAAACTATTGAGGATGATTGGCTAGCTGGTCCTGCACATTTTGATCACCCTTTGAGGCTTGAACTGGTGAATTAACTCTGAATCATAAGTCCAAATGTAATCCTTGTCTAGTGGGATGTAAGACATGAGTACGAAGGTAATCTAGGGCATAAAACTTATCCTTAACCTCCAATTCCATAATCGAGCACACATTCCTTTGATGTTTCCTTAGGGCTTGCAGTAGGATGTTTTCATTTTCATATTGAAGAGCAAGCCTTAAAGCATCAAAAATTTCCTCAAAACACTGGTGTCTCTGAATTAGCTTTCTTAGAAATAAACCTCCAATGAAACCCTCACCACTATAAAAATTGTATTCCTAGGCCACTCAAAGAATAACATTATCAAGCATGAATTGCAAGCGAATGTATTTTATGGCGAGGTTTTCAATTTTAGATAAAAATTGAATTAAATCCAAAGCATTGGATAGGAAAATGAAGATCACCTATTGAAAAAAAAGGAGTCGATGAGCATGGGAACTAGTGACCTCAATCCCTAGAATAGTTCAGATACTTTCTTCCACTCTTGCGCAGTCCATTCAGAACATTCTCTTCAAAATGTCATGTGTAATATACTCTTCAATGGGATTTTCCCAAAGTTTCACTAGCAGATGAACTCAATAATTCTAGGGATGAAGTGCCATATTGATTGATTTTCTGCAGATACTTGCTACTAGTAATATAATGAAGATAACTACCAAATCCTTGCTTTCTGCACAGATTTTTTGCAAAGAATGACTAGATATTCCCCTTTTTAACATCAAATTCTGGCTAAAAGGTGTAGTGATATCATTGTGATGAGTTGTACGAAGTACTGAAGAAATAACAACCCTTGCTCCCTTAAATGCTCATACGTATAGAGCTAATTCCTAAATATTTGAGTGCAACATTTACATATTAAACTATAATTAATATGTACCTAAGCAATATGAAAGTATTAATGAAATTTATTGGAATGAAACGATGTGACATACGAGGAATCTTTGCTTGAGTGCCCACATCATCAGGTGAAATGTTATTGTCCTACAAGATTACTACAAATAGTCGTATAAAATAAACCATCATTACAAAATATGCTCTTTACCATATGTTTAAATTCGAATCTGTAGCTATTATCCACAGAGGATTTGAGGCCATCATTACACTGTGTTCTCTACCATGTTCTCAAATTCAACTTAAATAGATATTGTTAGCAAGATTATTGAACTTTTAAGCACTAGCCAAGATGGATTTTCTTATGTCAACAACAATTTGATTTAACAGGGCATATTGCATGATTATTGAAGAGATTTATCTCTTCAAAAAGAAATGTAATCATTTTCTATTACATTTCTTAACTCCACTAGCTTAGGAATAGAAGAGAAATCAGAATCACCATTACTATCTTGTATGAAAAGGATCTCCTTATTATCACATCCAAGATTAGCCAGGAAGTTTGCTAATACATTACCCTCCCTATAAGTGTGAGAAATCTAGAATGTTTCAAATTCATCTAGTAATTTCCAAGCAACCTGTAATACATACTTAAAACCCCAAGTAAAACATGATCTTTCTTTACAAGCATTTACTATTATTAGCAAGTCCCCTTCAATATGAATTGCTTTAATTTGCAATTGCTTTGCAATAAGTAATCCATGAAGAAGAGAAAGTTCTTCTGCCAAGTTATTCATCCCAACTGGTAATGATATTGATCTAGGTACCTTGAGAAACCCTTTGTCATCCCTGATACAAAATCCTACTTCTGAGACTCTAGGGTTACCTCTGGATGCTCCATCGAAATTCAATTTTAAAAAACCTTGAGATGGAGGTGACCATTTGATTGAGGTCCTATTTGTCTTTGTATTATGTGAGTGTTTCAAGCTTCCTTTGAAGGGAAGAGTTATATGCTTCCAATTCTATAAAATAAAACTATCCAAGGCTGAAAACATTGAACCTACATTCTTATGATTTTGCACCCAAGAATTGACTACCTTTGAAATTGATTTTTCAATCAGGCCATGGATAGAAAACATGGAGGTGGCAATTTTTCTAAATATACGCTTATTTCTTTCCCACCAAATGGCCCATACAACCAATGCTGGGATATTTTTCCAAATACATGCAAAAAAGGAAGTTTTATAAAGCACAGGCCAGGTAGAGAAAAGATCCCAGATTGTGTTAGGAAGGGGCATGCTATAATTCAGTTTTCCTAAAATGAACAACCAACAAGACTGAGTAAAGGAGCATTGTAAAAACAAATGATCATGGTTTTCAAAATACGGATCACATAACACACACTTGAAAGGTTGTGCAATGCCCAACTTATCTAGCCGATCACTTGTGAGAGCTCTCTTTTTCATCACTAACTATGCAAAACTACCCGCTTTTGGAAGAACTGAACTATTCCAACAAAAGGAGTATGCTCTTTGAGATTGAATAGATTCACCCCTATTAAGGATTTCTCTATAACCCTGTTTGACTGAGTAAGTTCCATTTTTAGCTAGGGCCCATAATACTCGATCATATTTCCTTGTTATGAACACAGTTCTGCTTTATAAAATATTTGACAATAAGTCTTTTTGCTCCTATGAAAACTACAAAAAAGAAGTATCTCTCCATAAATCCTTCCCTGATAAGGGATCAATAGAGCTGACATAATCAATTAACCTTGTTCCCTAAGCCTCAGATATCACTGGGATGGTTGAATGAAGATCTTGAATATTATTCAAAGGGGGATGACCATTCCAGGAGTCACTCTATAAATTAACCTCTTCACCTTTGTTAACCTCCCAAGTAATATATGATGTTACTACTTTTCTACATGAGATCATGAAGTTCCACATTGTCGAGCCTTCAGGTGGATTAGAGATCGTGAATATTCTCTTAGGATCTTGACTGCCCAAATATTTTGCTCTCATTAAGGAGCACCAATTGGATTTCGGTTTAGAGTACATTTTCCAAATTAATTTTCCCCCAAAGGCTTGATTGCGCTTGGGTATATCATGTAATCTGGTGCAGGAGCACCCAAGGTCCTTAGGGGTCAGTTCAAGAGCTAGGAGTTTGCAGGGGTTAGGAAGACCTGTCAACCATTCCAAAACATCAACTATGATGTCTTGAGGCCTATAATGGCTTTTGAAATGGAAAAGAACTTGAAAGGAGTCAACTGTCCTAAGGGTCCTGATAAGGACGCTAGGACCAAAATGCAATATATAGGGAACACTCATGTTCTAGGGGGTTAGATTGGTTTATAATGATTTAATGGTGTCAAATAAGGTTGATCAATAATAATGTAATAGGTTTTAATATTTCTAGTTAGTAGGAATCAATAAAATGTAAATTTGGAAATTCAAATATTTGAATTCCAATTTGGGCGGGTAACTAGCTTTTATGAGTTTTAATCACTTTTATGCAACTTAATCAATCCAAAATGGTTGGATCAGTTGGGAAAAGGATATACAAAGCCAAAATAATCATTTGTACGGAGGTTGGACATTTTGAGCAGGCATTGTACGAACTGTTTTCTGGAAATAGTGAAAAACACAGTTTTTTGGCACTTTTATGGTGTTCTTTTGTTAAATACTTGATTTCTATTGAATCTATGTCCAGTAGGAAGCTTTAGGGATTTGAGTTTACATGTTTCAACACCATTGAAGGCTCTGAAAGCAGTAATAATTGATTTCTTTGCATAATATATTGACTGTCCTCAGGAAAACTCTGTTTTTTCATTGATTTTGAGAGTCAACATGAAATAATGATCCATTTCATGAGAGGTTGTGACTGAAACTTGTAAAATGGATCCTATTTAACATGTATCATACCATTTTAACAATCTAAAAGTGCAGGAAAGAAGAATCAAATGGTGTACACCAAGATTTGACTGTGAAAAATGCTTGAAGATGGAGGCTAGGGTGTAGCAGCAGAAGATCTGCCTTCATAAGGGGTATATTTTTGAGTTTGGATTGACTAAATATGTTGTCCTAATGGTGTAGAGTCAATGAGAAAGTTCTGTAAGTGATTGGAAGGTTAGTTTTCAAGAAGCCCTTGTTTTTGCATTAGAAAAGGAGGGTTTTTGAGTTGGGAGTGTTTTTGGCCGTACAAGTGCAAACCAATTGTGGATTATGTGGTTTTGAGCCATTTAGTTTTCTTCCTCAAGGTTTCAAGATGATTGGATAAGTTTGAAGGGTACTTCCTTTGTTAAATTGACCTATTTTCCTTTTTTTCCCATGGTGATGTATTGGAAGTATAAACTGGTCCAAAGGAGTTATATCTGATATTGAAGTATGTTATGTAAGTCCTTAATGGGTGTCTAAATCCATTATTTATTTGGAAAGTATTTTGGAAAAGTTGGGTGAAAAGTCCCATGAAGCTAGTTGGCTGTGTTGGTGGAAAGAGTGCATCTAACAAGTGGATTTGTGAAGTTCTTTTGATTTGCTTTGGAATTTGGGTTGATCATCTATTATTTTTCATTTCAAGTTTATTTTAAATGGTTTGGAACCATAAGGGAGGTTTTTTAATTCACAAGTGAACCTTTGAGCCTTGTCTCCGTTAGGGTGCCTGGAAGATAGCTTGAGATTGCAACCTTGTAAACCTTGAAATCATTGTGTGTTTCCAAAAGTCCCTAACCCTCTACATCAGAGTGGTATCAGAGCAGTAAGTAGGTCCTTTAGGGATTGAAAAATCAGCAATGGAACCTAAAAACCAATTGGCAAGAGAGTTGGAAGAGTTGAAGGAAATCTTGGAAAGGGAGAGAAGAGAAAGAAGGGAACAAGAAGCAGCAAGAGAGTAGGCTAGAGCAAGAGAAGAAAGGCAATGGAGAAGGGAGAGAGAGACCATGCAAGCAATGATAAATAACCTTGAGAGGAGTAGGAGGAGAGAAGAGCAAGAAGACCAAGAAGACAATGATGAAGATGAAGAGCATGTGAGGGTAAATCAAGAACAAGCAGTAGATGAGATAGAAGACCCTGAGGAAAGGAGGTTACTGAGATTGTTGAAGGCAGTACAAGGTCATGGAGGAAAGAGTCACATAGATTTGTCTATCTATCAAGGGAAGATGGATAGTGAGGAGGTGTTAGGATGGCTTGATGCCTTAGAAAACTATTTTGAGTTTGAGGAGATGGATGAAGAGAGGAAGGTTAAGTTTGCCAAAACTAAGTTGAGAGGCACAACATTGACATGGTGGACTAGTTTTTAGAATGATAGGATGGCTAGAGGATTGGAAAAAGTCTCTACATGGGAAAGGATGAAGAGTTTGGTCAAAGAGCAGTTCCTACCATCTGATTATACCATTCATGTGAAGAGAATGAGGCAGAATTTAAAGCAAAAGGACATGGATGCGATGTCCTATGCTGAGCAATTTCACAAGCTTAGTACCAGAGGAGGTTATGAAGAAGAGGATGAGAAAATAGCTAGGTATATCAATGGCTTGAGGTACAATCTACAAGATGAGATTGGTTTGCAATTTCCAAGGACATTAGGAGAATGTTTTCAATTGGCCATTAGAGCAGAAGAAAAGGTGAAAAGGAAGCAAGAAAGATCAAACAATGGTGGAAGAGGAGGTAGTTCAAATAGGGGCAGAGGTAATAGAGAACAAGGTCAAGGAAGCAATGACAAGAGCAACAATGACAAAGGAAAAGAGGTATTTTCTGATCAAAGAGGTGGATACACTCCTAGAGGAGGAGGCAGATTTGGACAAGGTAGAGGACCATTCACAGGTAGGTGTTTCAATTGCAATGAACCAGGGCATCCTTCCTTCAAGTTTCCTAAATGGGAACAAGCTGATAAGGGTAGAGATAGGAGAGCTAACTTGGTACAAGAAGAAGAAGACAAGAAGGAAGAATCAAAAACATTCATGGCAGACCCTGTGACTGATGGTGAGTTTCTTATGGTCAAGCAAGGAGAAAGACTTCATCAAGAGCCAAAGGTAACTATTTTCAAAACAAATTGTTTGAGTCATGGTAAGATCTATAGATTGCTCATAGATTCAGGGTCACATAGCAATTTAGTTTCACTTGATATGATAACCAAGTTAGGGATTGAAACTTTTGATCACCCTACTCCCTATAAGGCCACTTGGGTAACTCAAGGACAGCATGTAGAGATTGGTAAGAGAGATTTTGTTGATTTCTCAATTGGATCATATCATGATAGGGTGCTTTGTGATGTCATTCCAATGACTTGTGGTCATATCATCTTGGGGAGACCATGGCAGTATGCTAGAAGGACATTGCATGATGGATTTCATAACACATATTTGGTTCACAAAGGAGATAATAGACACCAATTAGTGCCTTTGCCTTTGGAGCAGTCTAATGATAGTTTTGTGATCTGTTTTGAGAAGAGTTTGCAGGTGAATAAGCAGGGTGAAATAGGGGAAGACATTGGTAGGTTGAGAAAGGACAAGTTGTAGCAGGGTTGTGAAGGATACAGTCCTAAAAAGCAGAATTTGTGGGACTTGGACAGTATTAAGGTTGGGAATATTGCATGCCCTATAGTTGAGGGTGATAGAGGTGATGTCATTTCACAAAGGAGACAGGGGAATGAAGGCAGAAACAGGTTACAAGGGCAAGTTGAGATCAAACAACCAAGAGGGCAGTCTCATCAAAGTTTTGATTCTGTCAAGAATGCAAATTGGCAGAAGAGGAAGACAGTGACTTTGGAAGACTACATACCTTCTCATTGGAATATGAAAACATATGAGAGCAAGGGGTCTTTTGGTGGCAACACATGGGATACTTCTTGGGGCAAGAAATATTTCCTTCTTGGGGAGAATGGTGCAGGAGCACCCAAGGTCCTTAGGGGTCAGTTCAAGAGTCAGGAGTTTGCAGGGGTCAGGAAGACCTATCAACCATTCCAAAACATCAACTATGATGTCTTGAGGCCTATAATGGCTTTTGAAATGGAAAAGAACTTGAAAGGAGTCAACTGTCCTAAGGGTCTTGATAAGGACCCTAGGACCAAAATGCAATATACAGGGAACAGTCATGTTCTAGGGGGTTAGATTGGTCTATAATGCTTTAATGGTGTCAAATAAGGTTGATCAATAATAATGTAATAGGTTTTAATGTTTCTAGTTAGTAGGAATCAATAAAATGTAAATTTGGAAATTCAAATATTTGAATTCCAATTTGGGCGGGTAACTAGCTTTTATGAGTTTTAATCACTTTTATGCAACTTAATCAATCCCAAATGGTTGGATCAGTTGGGAAAAGGATATAAAAAGCCAAAATAATCATTTGTACGGAGGTTGGACGTTTTGAGCAGGCATTGTATGGACTGTTTTATGGAAATAGTGAAAAACACAGTTTTTTGGCACTTTGATGGTGTTCTTTTGTTAAATACTTGATCTCTATTGAATCTATGTCTAGTAGGAAGCTTTAGGGATTTGAGTTTACATGTTTCAACACCATTGAAGGCTCTGAAAGCAGTAATAATTGATTTCTTTGCATAATATATTGACTGTCCTCAGGAAAACTCTATTTTTTCATTGATTTTGAGAGTCAACATGAAATAATGATCCATTTCATGAGAGGTTGTAACTGAAACTTGTGAAATGGATCCTATTTAACATGTATCATACCATTTTAACAATCTAAAAGTGCAGGAAAGAAGAATCAAATGGTGTACACCAAGATTTGACTGTGAAAAATGCTTGAAGATGGAGGCTAGGGTGTAGCAGCAGAAGATCTGCCTTCATAAGGGGTATATTTTTTAGTTTGGATTGATTAAATATGTTTTCCTAATGGTGTAGAGTCAATGAGAAAGTTCTGGAAGTGATTGGAAGGTTAGTTTTCAAGAAGCCCTTGTTTTTGCATTAGAAAAGGAGGGTTTTTTAATTGGGAGCGTTTTTTGCCGTACAAGTGCAAACCAATTGTGGATTCTGTGGTTTTGAGCCATTTAATTTTCTGCCCCAAGGTTTCAAGATTATTGGATAAGTTTGAAGGGTACTTCCTTTGTTAAATTGACCTATTTTTCTTGTTTTTCCCATGGTGATGTATTGGAAGTCTAAACTGGTCCAAAGGAGTTATATCTGATATTGAAGTATGTTATGTAAGTCCTTAATGGGTGTCTAAATCCATTATTTATTTGGCAAGTATTTTGGAAAAGTTGGGTGAAAAGTCCCGTGAAGCTGGTTGGCTATGTTGTTGGAAAGAGTGCATCTAACAAGTGGATTTGTGAAGTTCTTTTGATTTGCTTTGGAATTTGGGTTGATCATCTATTATTTTTCATTTCAAGTTTATTTTAAATGGTTTGGAACCATGAGGGAGGTTTTTTAATTCACAAGTGAACTTTTGAGCCTTGTCTCCGTTAGGGTGCCTGGGAGATAGCTTGAGATTGCAACCTTGTAAACCTTGAAATCATTGTGTGTTTCCAAAAGTCCCTGACCCTCTACATCATAATCCCACACCTCCCTTATGTTTTTCTCAAACCATACTATCTAAAGAGACTAGTGGATGTTTTTTGCTTCATATTCCCTTTCCACAAAAAACCCCTTATGATATTCTAGATCTGTTCAAATACTAAGTTGGGAGCCCTTAATACTGAGATGAAATAATTTGGAATTGTTGATAGGATTGATTTTATTAAAAGAATTCTTCCTGAAAATGACATCCAACGAGCTTTCCAAGCACAAATTCTTTGCTTGATTCTATCAATGACTTTAGTCCAATAAGCTGGCTTATTAGATCCCATAAAGAAAGGGATACCTAAGTATTTACAGGGTAATTTTCCCTCTTGAAAACCTAGAATTCTGATAATTTTCTATTTTAGTGCAACTTTCAAATTAAACACACATATTTTTTATTTATGTGCATTTATCTTTTGCCCAGAGGCCAAAGAATATTTATCCAGAACCTCTTTTATTTTCTTTGCTTCTAACATAGATGCCTTTCCATATAGCAACATGTCATCTGCAAATAAATTATCGGTAGCTAAGAAATCTGTAAGGGGAATGAGAATTCCTTTCCATAAATCCTTAAAATATTTGTCCTTAATTGTTCTACTCAAAGCTTCTACCATGATTATGAAAAGAAACAGAGATAAAGGATCTCCTTGTCATACCCCTTGAGTTGCTTTGAAAAAACCATAGGGAGAACCATTAATTATAACCGAGAAATGGGCACTTGAAAGGCATGAAAGGATCCACTTGCACCACTTCCTTGCAAAGCCAAATTTCACCAACACCTTAATAAGAAATTCCCAGTAAACTCTGTCATAATCTTTCATCATATCCAATTTGACTATGAATGATGACAAATGGTTTGACTTAATAGAATGCAAAACTTCATGAGCTACCAACGCCCCTTTTGTAGTTTCTCTTCTTGGCATGAAACCTCCTTGCTCTGAAGAGATGTTTTTTGAGATAAATAGCTACATTCTTAAATAAATTGCTTTCGTAAAAATCTTATATATTGTGTTACAAAGTGAAATAGGCCTAAAATCTACAAAGGTTTTAGGTTCTTTTATCTTTGGGAGTACTGCTACATTTGTAGTATTGAATGCTTTAACATTGTGCCCGATCTACGTGACTCCTCAATGGCCATAAGAAGATCACGATCCACAAATTCCCAACACTTTGGAAGAATAGAGCCATAAATCCATCAAGCCCTGGAGCCTTATCTGGAGACATTGAGAATACTACTCCTTTTAGTTTTGATAATGTGAATGGCTTGAGTAGAACTTCATTGTTTGATTGAGAGATGAGATTTGGGATTGTTGATAATAATTCTTGCTCTTCTTGATTAGCAATAGAAGTTGATTTGTGTGGAGCGAGAAGACTCTTGAAAAATTGTGCAACCTCATTTTGGATTTCTTCTGCCTTGGTCAATTGATTCCCTATACTTATTTCTTGGATTGAGAAAATTGTTTTAGCAGCTCATTTCTATTGTGTAGATGCATGAAAAAAATTTGTGTTACGATCTCCTTCTTTTAACCATAATTCTTGTTATTTTTTCTACCAATGTAATTCTTCTCTCTTGCCCAGTTCTTCCCATGATTGTTGAAGCGTCTTTTGCTTTCTGTATGTGGCAACATCTATACCATTTTGAATAATATATTCATGAATGACTACTAGCTATTGGGCTACCTCTTCCTTTTGTGCAAATATATTTTAAAGTTATTCACATTCCATTCTTTAATCTTTCCCTTAACATGTTGCAATTTTTTGAATAACTGAAACATCTTTGTGTCTTCATGTGATGGTGCACTTAACCACCATTACTTTAGCAAAGGCAAGAACAATGGATCTCTAAGCCACATTTTTTTGAACTTAAAGGAAGGCTTGTGTACTGATACTCAAGTTGGACATGTGAAAGAAAGCATTATGGCATAATGATTTGATCCAACAAAGGGGAGAATTTGTGAAGACAAATTAAAGGTTGTAATTGCCCATTCTTGAGAAACTAGAAATCTATCTAATCAGATTGCTAATTGAAAAAAATCCCTTCTTCGATTTGTCCATGTGAATTTCCCTTTTTCTGGTAAGACATCCCTAAGTGCATTGTCTTCTATAAATCCTGTAAAGTCGGACACAGTCTTATGGGGAGGATAGACCCCTCCCTGTTTCTTAGTAAGGGATATTACAACATTAAAATCCCCAGCAATGACCATCTTTTGATCACTTAAAATTTGTATTAAATCCTTCAATGTATCCCATAACCTCTTTTTGTCCTATGTAGAAGTTAGGCCATAAACACTAAAGAGCTTAAATTGAAGATCAAAACTCTTAACATCCAAAAGTTGCCAATTATTATCCGCATCCACAGCCTCCATTATAACAGATATAGGATTCCATAAAGAAACTAAACCACCTAAAGCTCCTTGATCATGTACTACCAAGGCTTTCCATCTACCCCATTTAGAGAGTCTTGTTTCAAATATTTCCTTAGATAATTTGGATTCTTGAATGAGGAAAATATTTACCCCACTAGCATCAATTTTATGCTTGATTTAGGCTCTTTTATTAGGGGCATTAATCCCCCTGACATTCCATGAAAATATCTTCATTGTTAGTGAGGAGATCAACATGCCCTCCTCGGTCTTTTATTGATTGAAAAACCACCATCCAAAGTAGCCTGCATACCAGCTTCAATTTCCTCTCTTATTTTATCAACCTTAGACTTTCTTCCCCTTTTCGCTGGAGTCTGTTTGGGTAGTACTTGGGAGATGGGTGTTTGAGCTAGTGATAACTCCTAACAAAAATCAAACCCAACACTGGAATTTACCTCCATTTCCTTAATTTCACCTATACAATCTTCAACAAAAGTGTAACCTATGGGTATTAAATCCATCTTTGTTTCGACCTCTTCATTTAAAATTTCATCCATAATCTCATCAAGAAGTTCAAACCCTATAAATTCCAGTAATATTTGAGAAATATCTTCCAACTTATCATTTTGGAATTTTTTTTGCTCAACTTCATTATTTTCCTGAGAAATACCATTTTCTTGTGGCTCATGAAGGCCACTAGCTACACTGACAGATGATTCCTAAAGCAAAGCAGGTGAAATTATCCCTATGGATGTGGAGTGTAAAGGATTCCTCTGAAAGGATAATATGCTATGGAATGGGTAGCAAACTTCCAGGTTCTTAAAAAATAGAATAGAACTCATTAGCTATTGGTTGAACATCAAAACTGATAAGTGAGGCCTAGTATTCTTGAATTTATCCAAATAACTATAACTTTTTCATGTAGGAAAGTAAGAAGCAATGGAATATGAATAACCATTCCTCTTTTGCATAGGTGTGGTTATATTTAAAGAACTCTGAGCTAGTTGTTGATGGTCATTCCTTTTATCATAATCAGAGGTAGATTTTCCTGAAATGATATTTGCACTTTTAATGGGTAAATTTTGACCCTCTTGATGTTGATAACCCGATTCTCTTCCCTACAGTATGTCTGTAGAATCTTGAGAAACAACTATTTTAGCTGATTTGAGAATGGCATGACAGTCATTAGCCTTATGCTCTAACAAATGATAAACATGGAAAGCATTTTGACTATTTTCAATTATAATTTCCTGTTCCCATATACAAAACTTTGATTTGATATTAATCTAATCAAGAAAGGGTTTTTTAGTGTCTAATAATAAACAAATCCTAACAGGAAGAGATGGATTTGAAAACAACTCCTTGTCATGCTTGAGGAAAATTCCTATTTGGTTATCCATAAATTCTATGAGATTTAACTCTGTATTCGAGAGGTAAGGAATGTAATTGTGCCCATGCTGGCATAAATGTAGGTAGGAAAAGCCTAGGCTTAAAGTTTTGCATCTAAGGACTCATACATAAACCAAAACCTTCATAAATCCAGGACTTAACTTTGAAATCTGCATCCCTTTTTTCACTATTATGAAATAGCACAATGAAAATTCCTTCCTTCTTATGTAAATAGAAAACTTTCAAAACCCCTTCCCATTCTTCAAAGAGTAAATCTCTAAGAAAATCAATTTCAAGAATTCTTTCCCAAAACTTACAGACAAGGGCTCAATGGCATAAGTCATAGATTTGATGATGAAGGAGGTCCTCTGAAAAGGTGATTCCAACAAGCGTTTTCTCTTTTGACAAATTTTCATTCAACACTTTGACTTGTTTCTCATTTTCACTATCCACCAATTGTTGTTGTGGGTTGTGTGCTTCCTATTGATCTTACTTCATTAGGGTTTACTGAGCCAGGATCTTGTCATTTGGGGAATCCTTTCGCTTCCACTGTAAAACCATTTTTTGCTTAGCTTTTGACTTCTTTTTCTTGCCTTTCTTTTTGGAGGGTTTCCCAGTTTTACCAGAATCCTTGTATTCCTGACCTTGTAGCAATTGATTATCCCCATTTTCTGATCTTGATCAAGACCCTGATCTAGTCGGATAGGTTTTGATTGATCTTTGGGTTTCTGCTGATATTCCAAAACCCTATTATCAACCCGTATATTAGTTTCCTTTGATCTTACATTGAAGGGAACTCCATGCACAAAATTTTTGTTGCTCACTAGATCATTCGCACATTGCTTTGAATCTTTAAAATGTACTTCTTTAACATGTAGAGCATCTAATTGCTTTTTTCTAGAAGATTTGAACCCAGCCTCTACCTCCTAATGAGATCATTGCAAAAAAGCAAGGTTTTCCTCATATTATTTTCCCTTGAAATCTCTATTGAATAAAGTATCCCCTTCACAAATATCAACTATTGCTTGGCCATTGTTAATGGAGACCTTATGCAGCTACACTGGACCCCAGTTTGGCTTCGAAAATCTTTGCCTCCTTCTAAGCAGACCATTTTCTTGATGCCTGGTGGGAACTCGATATTGAAAATGTTGATTATTCTAGTTAGATCTGCCATGAGGTATGCCATGAGGATGAGGAACTCTGGTATTTTTTGAAAAGTAGTCATTAGGCTGCCATTGATCTACCATTTTTTTACAATATGTTCGTACTTTCGAGTGCACCATGGTCTCATCAAAATTTTTAAATTAATTTTCCATGTACTAGATAATTAAGTTATCTATTTGGGAAAAAAAATTAGGGCTAAATAAAATTGTTTTCTATTTGTTTCTTGATGTCAATTCAACGTCATTTTTTCTTGAAAATTTTAGCAATCCAAAATCTACTCGTAAATTTATATATAAAATTTAAAACATCTTTTTTTTTAAATAAAAATTTACAGGAATAAAATTCATAAAGAGTTATGTTGATGTGTTTTTTATGCACTTCTCAACACAGGAAATGCATAGGTGCATCACCTCTCTTGAAAGACAATCTTCCATAATCAAATTGCAGAACACTATCCCAAGGTCTCTAATGTCAAGTCTTGACAGTGCTTGGAATATCTCAGTTGATTTATGTGATTTGCTGGAATCACAAGTCGGATTTACGGATGAGTTACAAAGCGGGGAAGTTGGATTTGCAAATGCAATTTCAAAGTGCTAGAAGTGAATGAACAGTGGCTGTCCACTCAAAACAACAAGTTGAAACTCATCAAGTTCATCTGATTTAGCTTCATGGTGATGCTTGAGATCCTACTCTAACCAAGGACTAAATGAAATAGCAAAAGGAGAAGGGTTAAGAAAGTTGTTCTAATCCTAAGCAATGAATGAACAGTAACAATGGTGGCTGCTAGACAGGCTTCCTAAACTGAGTTTTGCTTGACCAAGAGAAACCTATAGCTACACAAAACCAGTGCAATCCTCTAAGGTCTGCTAATTTTCAAATTACACATACACATCATGAACATGCAATTGAACTAGGTTGCAGCAATGACATAAAGAATCCCAGGCTAACTTTGCATAGTAGCTTGTCATCAACAAGCGCTAAAAGTATGGGCTCGAAGCTCATCAAATACTATAACAACAATACCATCATGACAACCATTCAAGAAACTAATACTAAAACTAACATAGAAGGTAGAACCATGCATGGAAGATTAGAAAAATCAAAGAAAACATCCATAAAATATGCAATGTTGTCTTCTATTACTGCAAATGTTTTTTACAATGGCTCTCCAACCCCTTATAAATGAGGGGCAAGTCCCCTATTTATAGTTTTCCAAAGCCCAAATGAATGGATAGGATCAATTTGCAACGAATGGCCTAGATTTGTTTATAGTAGGGTTTCACCTAACCCACAATATTCAACAATTAAAAATGCATTCCCTATCTTTTCTCTATTTTGTCATCTAGTGCCAGTCACTGTAACAATTTCGTCATTTAGTTGATTGCCCTTTTACTGTAGCTGAAATTGCCTGAAATTTGTCTTCTTACTTGAAGTGTTTGCAGTGTTCTTCCTTGGATCAAACGAGCCCATCGACGATTGGAATCAATAGATTGGTTGCCCCTGATTTAGGGGGACAACTCCCTTATGCTTTCTTCAAGGCCACCACCTTGCATTTTTGTCCTTGACTTCCTTGGAACATGCCTTCTTCTAACACCGACCCTATTGGTGGGTGCTAGGGGGAGAGGTGAACATGAAATGAATGGTGACAAGAGCTATGCGCATTCCTTGTTCAACTTTCTCAATGGGTCTCCTGACGGACCCGCAGTAGGCTCCTTGAAGCCTGCATACATGAAGTGTCGTAAGTGCTTTCATACACAAATCAAGGAAAACGTTAGTCAAATCTTACAAAATCCTTGTTAGATCCATCCATGCATCATCAAAATATTATAATATTCATATTTGGAGCTCATTCAGATCATAAACATTAATGCGGGCCCAAGGAGGCGGGCAACGAACGAGGGACAACAAACCGGAAGGGAAATTCTTGGACCTCACAAAACTTAGCGAAACCAATATTTTACAATTATAGCACATGGGAAAAGGGGAAGGAAGAATTCCCATAAAAACTTCCTTAAGCTTGGACTCATTTGAAAAAAATTGGAAGCTTGGAAGGGGAAAGTTGGAGGGTCACCGCCCTTTTGAAAAGTCAATGAGCACATGGCGGCCCAGAAGGAAAGTCCCGAAGGGCGACGAAGGGACGGAGTCCTAGAAATGGCCATGGAGGGACGAAATCCCAGAAATGGCCATGGAGGGGCCGGGTTCCGGAGGCTAGGTCGTCGGGGCTGCTCGGATGTTCAAAACAACCACAGAGGGACGGAGTCCCAGAAAAGACCACAGAGGGGCTGGGTCGTCGAGGCTCCATGGATGTTCCAAAACGACCGTGGAGGGGCCGAGTCGCTGGGGCTCCACGGATGTTCCAAAATACCATGGAGGGACGAAGTCCCGGAAACGGCCACGGAGGGGTCGGGTCCCTGAGGCCGAGTCGTCAGGGCTCCACAGATGTTCCAAAAAAGCCAAAGAGGGACGAAGTTCCGAAACCCTAGAAACTTAACGGAATGTTGATGAAACTTTGGCAGTTCACTTAGGCACCACAAACACATCCCAAATCCACCAAAAAGTTATCCCCAAAGTCAAAAATGTGGAAACTGGACCGGCGGGGGTCCATGAATGTTTCAAAAATAGCCAAAGAGGGAGGGAGTTCCGGAGGGAAAGTTCTGAAACCACCGAAACTTAATGGAACGTTGACGAAACTTTAGCAGTTTACTTAGGCACCACAAACACATCCCAAATCCACCAAAAAGTTATCCCCAAAGTCAAAAATGTGGAAGCTCGGACGGTGGGGTCCATGGATGTTTCAAACAGCCAAAGAGGGAGGGAGTTCTGGAGGGAAAGTTCCAAAACCACCGAAACTTAACAGAACGTTGACGAAACTTTAGCAGTTCACTTAGGCACCACAAAAAAATCCCAAATCCACCAAAAATTTATCCCCAAAGTCAAAAATGTGGAAATTGGACCGACGGGGGTCCACGGATGTTTCAAAAACAGCCAAAGTGGGAGGGAGTTCTGGAGGGAAAGTTCTGAAACCACCAAAACTTAATAGAACGTTGACGAAACTTTGGCAGTTCACTTAGGCACCACAAACACATCCCAAATCCACCAAAAAGTTATCCCCAAAGTCAAAAATGTGGAAACTAGACTAGCGGGGGTCCACGGATGTTTCAAAAATAGCTAAAGAGGGAGGGAGTTCTGGAGGGAAAGTTTCAGAGGGAAAGTTTTGAAACTACCGAAACTTAACGGAACGTTGACGAAACTTTGGTAGTTCACTTAGGCACCACAAACACATCCCAAATCCACCCAAAAGTTATCCCCAAAGTCAAAACGAAACTTTGAAAGTTCACTTAGGCACCACAAACACATCCCAAATCCACCAAAAAGTTATCCCCAAAGTCAAAAATGTGGAAACCGGACAGGCAGGGGTTCACGGATGTTTCAAAAATAGTCAAAGAGGGAGGGAGTTCCAGAGGGAAAGTTCTAAAACCACCGAAACTTAATGGAATGTTGACAAAACTTTGGTAGTTCACTTAGGCACCACAAACACATCTCAAATCCACCCAAAAAGTTATCCCCAAAGTTAAAAATGTGGATACCGGACCAGCGGGGGTCCACGAATGTTTCAAAAACAACCAAAGAGGGAGGGAGTTTCGGAGGGAAAGTTCTGAAACCACCGAAACTTAACGGAATGTTGAAAAAACGTTGGCAGTTCATTTAGGCACCACAAACACATCCCAAATCCACCAAAAAGTTATCCCCAAAGTAAAAAAATGTGGAAACCAGATCGGCGGGGGTCCACGGATGTTTCAAAAATAGCCAAAGAGCGAGGGAGTTCTAGAGGGAAAATTCCGAAACCACTGAAACTTAACGGAATGTTGACAAAACTTTGGCAGTTCACTTAGGCACCACAAACACATCCCAAATCCACCAAAAAGTTATCCCCAAAGTAAAAAATGTGGAAACAGGACCGGCGGGGGTCCATGGATGTTTCAAAAAAGCCAAAGAGGGAGGGAGTTCCGGAGGGAAAGTTCTGAAACCACCGAAACTTTACGGAATGTTGACGAAACCTTGGCAGTTCACTTAGGCAGCACAAACACATCCCAAATCCACCAAAAATTTATCCCCAAAGTCAAACATTTAGAAAAAAGCTAATCGATCGATCAAGGACCAAGCCAGTAGGAACAAGACAAAAGGAAGAAAAGGGATAGGGGACTTTATTTCTCCTCGGATTTGAATACCCCAAGTAGATGAATTTGGGTAGGGGGATTTGATTGTTTGAAGACACATGACCAATTTGGGCTTGGAAAATGGGACAAGCAAAACAAGACAGGAGCAAAGCAGCCTGTCGGGAGCGAAAAAAAGGGGGGTCCCTGCCTATGGCGGGGCATGTGTGCAAAACATGCATAACAAATGGCGACTCACTGGGGAAATGGTCCAGAGCATTTTGATGACAAACTGGAATCACGAACCCATAATCTTTGGTTCCAACCTTCACGCTATGGAAAACAAACCAAACGCCCAACCAAAGGATCAAAACCACTAGCCAACCCAACCTTCAGTATGCTGAAAATCGAAGTGTGTGCAGTTGTATTAATTCCCATCATTCAGTTGCTACAGGAACCCAAGCTCCCTCAAATTAAGCTACGTAGTGTATTCTAACTCCAAAAGCATCTAAGACATTGTCTCGTTGCCAGTCAGGCGTCCATAGCCCCGACGAGGTTGTCACTATGATTCTCCTAAACATTGCTCTACTGTCGGTCGGGTGTCCATAGCCTCGGTAGAGTTGCTTGGATGCCCCTGAAAAGTTGAATTTTCTCTTTCTTTAATTTTCAATATTTTCTTTTTTTCTTTCTTTTCTCTTTTTAGTTCTTTTATTTCAACTTGCAAGTATTGAAGCTCGCGCTTAGGGCTGAGAATTACAGTGGCACTGGAGCAGAATTTTAGATTTTTCACTTAAGTAGACTTCACAAAAGGCCCTACAGTGACCGTTAGATTCTTAAGATGTGTAAGAGCTGTAAGATTTTAGAATATGTCAGAGTTGGATTAAACCAACAACTTATCCTCCTTGAATCAAACAATCAGATCACTTGACACTAACAAAAGACCTTCACCATCCACTTTGAAGACTTGATTAGAGTTTGATAAAGAAATATGCAGAACAACCCTAGGCGATAAGTATGGTTGTTGTGCACACAGATGTGCCCAGCTAAAAGCAAAGGGACCCCAAGCAAAACAACATCAAAGCAAAAGCAAACAAAAAGCAAACACCCTACATCACACCAACTAACCTAAGGAAAGTAGGAAAGTAGAGTATTTACAGGAAACCTATACTACTCGAAACGGGCTATGTACAAAGATATTTACAAAGCACTATGTTTAGGCAGGGCGAACTGACATTAACGTTTATTGGATTTCGTAGTGCATGCACAAGCAAACGGGCTATCGTTATTGTTCTTAACCATGCAAACTTATCTTTATATTCTAAAAAAATAAATTCAACATTGCAACACTCAAGTTCAATCACGTCATCATGAAAAATCAGCAATTGAGGAGGCTCGCTGAACCCATGGTTAATCCATAAACATGTTCGTTTTCCCTCGTTCCCATAATCAAAATGATAAATGTAGCTATGAAAATTAACTGGAGCAAGGAAGGATAGAACCTGGATGTCGTCACATGGAGGTGGCAGCGTTAGACAGTCTAGAGAAAGCACAACATTGTTGATCATTGCATTGGTAGCCTCGAGTGGGCACAGTGGAGGGTGTAGCACTTCGGACATTAAGCTTGCATAAGGCTGGAAGGATGGGGCAGCAAAAAACTCTTCCAATCTACCAATGAGACCTACAGCCCCAGTTGGTTGTTCTTCAAAAAGAAATACTTCTCCACATTGATCATCTGCAAACTTGGGATCCACTTGGTTGTTTTCCTCAAACGGAAATATATTGTCTCGTCTCTTTCCCCAAGTATCAACCTCCTTTTTATGATGTTCAATGTCATGGGATAATGATATGGACAAATCTGTCCTATTGCAACTCCCTGAATGTGAAGGAGGATCAACAACGGTCATGGTGGAAGGGCTCCAAGTTGCATCTTGTAGTTGGTCAATTTTGTCATACTTGCTGGAAGTCATCAAAACACCCCCACCTTTGTCTTCTTCCTTTTGCTATTCATGCATCTCATTATGACGTTCACTTGTTTCCTCTTGCTCACTATCGCTATAAATGGAGAAGGAGCTCCTCTCCCAATCTGGAAACTCTAGTGCATCACTGTTCGGGGGCTCAAGGAGTATGTATTCATTGCTACCATCTTCTGGGATGTGCTCTTCCTTGACATGATCATACCTCCATAGTGTAGCTCCCAATGGAAATAATTCATCAATTGATGGCACCTCATCAAGGGGACCAAAGTCTATTGCACAATTTTCCTCCAAAGACTCACCAAAAAGCCCATCGTCCATGGCATACAATTGTTCTTCAAGAGGAAGAACTTCTTGGTGATTGGTGGACAACATTCCCGCTTGATCTACTTCATCGCTCGAAAGTTTGAGACTATATTGCTGTCCTCCTATTGCTGCCCCAACATCCTCTTAAGGCCTACCTTTAGCTGAGTCATCACTCAGTTCAGGCTCTTGGTCTTCACATTCCATCTGAGCAGCAAGTAGAGGAGGTCGGGCGCTTGGCTGCTCCACTTTTCCTCTAACTTGTTTGATAGCCTCTTTGCACAGTCTGCATGTGAACTCTAAGTGTGGTGAATCATGAATTTTGCACCAATTTGGTAGCAACAACACCTCCAAGTCCACTTGACATCTTAGTTCTGACTAATCCTTTGCTAATCTGGAGACGAGCTGGTCATATATTTCCGCTACTGGGTCCTCATCATAACTTGAAAAAGAAGCTTGATGGTAGACAACCATGGTGAGTGGTTGCTCCCACTCCTCCAAATCTGCATTTTCAGATCTTCGATCACTATCATTGGTGAAGGGGAGGTCTTCTAATTTGATTTCACTTATACCTTCGTCGCCATTTTCTGCTACTCCAAGGTTGTCAACTTTTTCTTCTTCCTATTCTTCAACATCTTCGTTAGTTGTCCCAACATGCATTGTTGCAGACTTTGTTGATTCATCATCACCTACCAATTGCTCCTTTTCTAGATTAGAGGACTGCTCTTTGCTGATAGAGGAAAGGCTTTTCAACTCCCTTCCAACTAAATTTTCAACACAACGTTCTGCTATCCTACTAAAACCAGATTCTTCCTTTTCATTTTCAGCTTCAATGTTCATTGTCCCAACAGTAGCTCGTGTCAAATTTCTTGGTTCATCTTCAATGTGTTGTCCTCCAAATGTTGACAGCTCTTCTACCTCATTGGATAACTTCTCCTCATTGGGAGTTGGCTGCTCCAATTTTGTCTGAACAACCCTTGGCTTGAGCGATGATTTTTGTGCATGACGAGCAAGTAAATTAAGAGTGGGGTGCATTGTGAAATCTGCACCAACTTGCCATTAGTAATTCCTCCAATCTTGGTTCGTCTTTGTTGGTCAAATGTTCCTGGATCAGGATCCTTAAACACCTTGGCTGCCATGGTTTGCAATTCTTCTTATGGGTCTTCGGGGGCCAAAGGCTGGTATATTTCCCAAAAGGGAATTTCTGATTGCAAGACCTTTTCAATTCTACTCAAGAAATTCAGACACCCCAACTCGTTGTGCCTGCGAGTGCAATGGATCCGACATCTATCTGCCAACGCAAATTGTTGCAATGGTTTCTTCAGTCTCTTGTTCAAATCTGCATGCAGCTGGGTGATGTCAATTTGTGCATGCTGCTCCATTTTGACTCAGCTTCTACTTACTTGCCTTAAGAATTTTTTGATCTATTAGCATTAAAAGAGATCTCCTTATCTTAGATTTCTTCTCTGAAAGTGCTCTTTTCAATGTGCCAAATTTCAGCTTTGTAGCCTCAACATGTCATGCCCTCCTTCTAGCGCTAGTTTTGTTGATGTGTTTTTTATGCACTTCTCAACATAGGCAATGCATAGGTGCATCACCTCTCTTGAAAGACAATCTTCCACAATCAAATTGCAGAACACTATCTGAAGGTCTCTAATGTCAGGTCTTGACAGTGCTTGGAATACCTCAGTTGATTTATGTGATTTGCTGGAATCACAAGGCAGACATACGAATGAGTTACAAAGCAAGGAAGTTGGATTTGTAAATGCAGTTTCAAAGTGCTGGAAGTGAATGAACAGTGGTTGTCCACTCAAAACAACAAGCTGAAACTCATCAAGTTCATTTGATTTAGCTTCATGGTGATTCTTGAGATCCTACTCTAACCAAGGACTAAAAGAAATAGCAAAAGGAGAAGGGTTAAGAAAGTCGTTCTAATCCTAAGCTATGAATGAACAGTAACAATGGTGGCTACTACAATAAACAGGCTTCCTAAAATGAGTTTTGCTTGACCAAGAGAAATCTACAGCTACACAAAACCAGTGCAATCTTCTAAGGTCTGCTAATTTTCAAATTACACATACACATTATGAACATGCACTTGAACTAGGTTGCAACAATGACATGAAGAAGCCCAGGCTAACTTTGCGCAACAGCTTGTCATCAACAAGTGCTAAAAGTATGGGCTGGAAGCTCATCAAATACTATAACAACACCATCATGACAACCATTCAAGAAACTAATACTAAAACTAACATAGAAGGTAGAACCATGCATGCAAGATGAGAAAAATCAAAGAAAACATCCATAAAATCATACAATGTTGTTTTCTATTGCTGCAAATGCTTTTTACAACAACTTTCCAGCCCCTTACAAATGAGGGGAAAGCCCCCTATTTATAGTTTTCCAAAGCCCAAATGAATGGCTAGGATCAATTTGCAACAAATGGCCCATATTTGTTTACAATAGGGTTTCACCTACCCCACAATATTCAGCAATTAAAAATACATTCCCTGTCTTTTCTCTGTTTTGTCATCTAATGCCAGTCACTATAGCAATTTCATCATTTAGTTGATTTCCCTTTTACTGTAGCTGAAACTACCTGAAATTTTTCTTCTTACTTGATATGTTTGCAGTGTTCTTCCTTGGATCAAACGAGTCCGTCGACGATTGGCATCAATAGATTGGTTGCCCTTAATTCGGGCGGACAACTCCCTTATGCTTTCTTCAAGGCCACCCCCTTGCATTTTTTTCCTTGACTTCCTTGGAACATGCCTTCTTCTAACACTGACCCTGTTGGTGGGTGCTAGGGGGAGAGGTGAACATGAAATGAATGGTGATAGGAGCTATGCACATTCCTTTTTCAGCTTTCTCAATGGGTCTCCTGACGAACCCGCAATAGGCTCCTTGAATCCTGCATACATGAAGTTTCATAAGTGATTTCATACACAAATCAAGGAAAACGTTAGTAAAATCTTGCAAAATCCTTGTTAGATCCATCCATGCATCATCAAAATATCATAATATTCATATTTGGAGCTCATTTGGATTATAAACATTAATGCGGGCCCAAGGGGTGGGTAGCAAACGAGGGACAACAAACTGGAAGGGAAGTTCCCAAACCTCACAAAACTTAGCAAAACCAAGATTTTACAATTATAGCACATGGGAAAAGGGGAAGGAAGAGTTCCCAAAAAAACTTCCTTAAGCTTGGACTCATTTGAAAAAAATGGAAGCTTGGAAGGGGAAAGTTGGAGGGTCACTGCCCTTTTGAAAAGTCAATGAGCACACGACAGCCCAGAAGGAAAGTCCCAAATGGTGACAAAGGGGTGGAGTCCTAGAAACGGCTACAGAGGGACGGAGTCCCGAAAATGGCCACGGAGGGGCCGGGTTCCAGACGCTGGGTCGTTGGGGCTCCTCAGATGTTCAAAACGGCCATGGAGGGACAAAGTCCCAAAAACGGCCACAGAGGGGTCGGATCATCGGGGCTCCACAAATGTTCCAAAATGGCCACAGAGGGACGTAGTCTCGGAAACGGCCACGGAGGGGTTGGGTCCCGAAGGCCGGGTCGTCGGGGCTCCACGGATGGTCCAAAATAGCCAAAGAGGGTCAGAGCTTCGAAACCCCCGAAACTTAACGAAACATTGAAAAAACTTTGGCAGTTCACTTAGGCACCACAAACACATCCCAAATCCACCAAAAAGTTATCCCCAAAGTCAAAAATGTGGAAACCGGACTGGTGGGGGTCCACGGATGTTTCAAAAACAGCCAAAGAGGGAGGGAGTTCCGGAGGGAAAGTTTTGAAACCACCGAAACTTAACAGAACATTGACGAAACTTTGGAAGTTCACTTAGGCACCACAAACACATCCCAAATCCACCAAAAAGTTATCCCCAAAGTCAAAAATGTGGAAACCAGACTGGTGGGGGTCCATGTATGTTTCAAAAATTGCCAAAGAGGGAGGGAGTTTCGGTGGAAAAGTTCTGAAACCACTGAAACTTAACGGAACGTTGATGAAACTTTGGAAGTTCACTTAGGCACCACAAACACATCCCAAATCCACCAAAAAGTTATCCCCAAAGTCAAAAATGTGGAAACCAAACCGACAGGGGTCCACAGATGTTTCAAAAAAAGCCAAAGAGGGAGGGAGTTCTAGAGGGAAAGTTTTGAAACCACCGAAACTTTACGGAACGTTGACGAAACCTTGGCAGTTTACTTAGGCACTACAAACACATCCCAAATCCACCAAAAAGTTATCCCCAAAGTCAAAAATGTAGTAAAAAGTGAATCGATCGATCAGGGACCAAGGTAGTAGGAAGCGGACAAAAGGTAGAAAAGGGACAAGGGGATTTATTTCTCCTTGGATTTGAATACCCCAAGTAGGTGAATTTCGGTAGGGGGATTTGATCGTTTGAAGGCACATGACCAATTTGGGCTTGGAAAATGGGGCACATAAAACAAGACAGGAGCAAAGTAGCCTGTCGAGAGTGAAAAAAAGGGGGGTCCCTGCCTATGGTGGGGTGCGTGTGTAAAACATGCACAACAAGTTCTACATTTAATTAGTTTACATCATTTATAAAGTGTGACATAGGTTTTTCCTTTTACACAAATCTCATAGGAGTAGGAGATATATCTCAATTGCTTTTTGTTGAGATTTTCAAGGTGTGCAGAAATTACTCTAGATCATTCATAAAGAAGACTAGGGGTGACACAACCTTTTCTCTCAACAAGACATCCACTGGATTCTCAAGGGTGGAACTTAGTAATCTCCTATCAATATCAAGGAGAACATCATTAGCCACTTGGATACCCAATCAGACACCTTGCACATAAAAAAGAAATAGGAAGAAGTTGAGACAACCCTAATAGAAATTTTTTCCACATTGATGCTAGAAGAGTATCACAGTAAATACAATAAGATAGCTAGCATCTCTAAAGAAAAGAAAGGGAAGCTATAATTTCATGCCATGGAGGATGAAGAAGGCAATTTTTTTTACATCTATCAGCACAAATCATGGTAACCAAGACAAGATATGCCTCAAGACCCCTTGTCTTACCATATGTCATTTCTAGGTGGTAATGGAAACTTTCAAATTAGAACCCTTGGCCCCAGACTAATGTACAAAATCCACCATGGCCAATAAACCAAGCATCTAGTTGGAATCATCAACAATAGGGGATATGGACCCACAACCTTACTAGGTCCTACCTTACAATTCCCAGTTGCCACTCCAATAAAATCAATGGCCATCACAGTGGCAGGGAGGTTAACATTGGCAAATCAAAACACAAACTACCTACAACCACAACAACCCTTGTAGCCATAACAACTTGCTATAATACCAAATCCAACCATGGATACACCATCATAGCCAAGAGAACCTTAGCTTCCAACCCAACTTGTACCTACCCTAGAACAACAAGCATGCTTAGAAGGCTTATATTAATGACACCATATAGTACCCAACCTATGAGGTGGATGTGAGTGATGTCCATCTCCTTTCAAGAAAAATGATAGTTGGGCCTTCACCTCCTCACATTATAGATCTTAATGATAAGGATCCCCTAGTAGAAAGCATGGACAAACAACTAAGAGAACCTAAAAAAATTCAGGCTCATCCATATATCATAATTCCAAAACCAACATTCCCTGAAAGACTAACTATACAAAAGCATCATTCTGAAGCTGAATTTGACCTGTTAGGCCAACTCAAAAAATGTGTACTTAAAAATACCCATGATTTAATAAATTAAGGAAGTACCAATATACACAAAATCCATTAGAGAGTTATGCCTTAAGAAGCTAGGTAGGAAACATAAGGACCCCTAGACTGTGCATGTTTTTGAACTTACTGACATCATGCTATGAAATATAGTTGTTCTTGAATATTCAGACCTTGGGATCCTTGTTGACGATTCTCAAATCAATGGAACTCTCATGAAAAGCACCTTAATTGACCTTGGATCAGCCATAAATATTATGACAAAGGAAAATTTGAAACAACTTCAGTTAATAGAGCTTTGACCTACACCTGTTGTTTTATAACTAGCAGATAGGTCAATAGTTAAACCAGAAGGTATTATAGAAGACTTGGTTATTACATTGGACTCATGGTAATATCTACATATTTTATGGTGTTGCAACCTAAAGAAAACCTTGCAAGATACCCCTTAATCCTAGAGAGACCTTGGTTGGCTACTATAGGTGCATTCTATTGGAAGAATGAAGAAGAACATCTCATTTTTTCTATTTTGTGTTGTCATTGATGTCGCCATGATATATGAGTTGCAACTAAAAGATTAAGTCTAAATTTGATCTGGTATTTTGGTCCCTAATCTTTTGTTGTTTATTATTGTTGTGTGCGGTTTTGGAAGATGGTGCATGGATGTTGGGAGCACATACATTCAAAATCTCATGTATTCAGATGCTTGTATGGTGTATTGACATTATTCTATTAATTGCAATTTTTCTATTAGGTCTATCTTTGGCCGACCTAATGGACATATGATGTAATGGTGAATTAATTTTGTTTTGTGGATATATGTGTGACCTATCTTAGGTCCATGCCAACATGATATAGCATGTTGAGCATTTGAATTATTTTTGGAAAGATTTTGTGAAAACCTAAAGCCGATAGTTGGTGTTTTTTGATGAATAAGAAGTGCATCTAATTAGGCCAACCTAATTGATGCTTGCAGATGGATTGGGTATATAAATTGGATAGTTTTTTAAGACTAGAAAAGAGATGATAGAGTTGTGAATGTGAATGTGAAGAAGAGCGAATATGATGAAGTGTGTCAAGTCAATTTATTGAGCTTTAATGGAATTGAATCGACACTTATTAGGTGTACATTATCAATTCATTTTCTAGCTATAAGCCATTTTTTCATTGTAATTCCATAGGCAGTGAGCCTCTAAATTTGGATAGTGAGTCCTAGTAGTGAGCCACTCCATTTTGTAATATCTTATAATCAGTTATACTATATTGTGAGCTAACACTCACCGTGGTTTTTCCTATTTTGGGTTTTCCATGTAAAAATCCTAGTGTTCATGTGTTTTGTGATTTCATGTTCTATTAATGCTCTTATTTATCTTTGTTTTTGTATGTATCGGTATAATTAGATGGTATTTGTCAGAAAATTTAAGAAGATACTGATTCACCCCCCCTCTTAGTATCTTGGATATTCAATAATTGGTATTAGAGCTTGGTTCCTCCAGAAAAGCCTAATAGCTTGAGGGAGATCCTGAAGATGGAAGAAATGAATGATAAAGAAGACCTATGAGCTGCACTTGAGGATCTTGACAATGTTGAAAGTGAAAATAGAGATCTGAAAGAAAATATTGAAGATGCAAATGAATGTGTCTAGAAATTAAAAAAACAATTGAAGAATTCAAAGAGAGGCATAGGGAAGTAACTAATCAGTTGAAGCAGGCCAATGAAGAAATTACCAGTTTGAAGGTGCAAGTAGAAGAAAAGAAAGGAATTGAAGAATGTTTAAGAAAAATGGTACAAAGCAAGTCTGATGAGTGCACTAAGCTTGAACAAGAAGTGGTGAATCTGAAAGTAGATTTGGAGAAAGTGAAACTCTGTGAAAATAATTTCAAATCTAGCTCAGACAAGGTTGATGAATTGATTTCAGGGTAGAAACTGAGTAAAGACAAAGGTGGCTTGGGAATTGAAGGAGGTGAAAACTCTAAGGATAGCTAGAAGACTTAGAATAAAGGAAATTCAAGGAACTTTGCTAGGAGACCACCTGTGAGATAGCCTAATGCACAAAGGTATCCATCCTTCAATGGTATTTGTTTTTCATGTAACAAATTTGGTCATAGGGAAACAAAATGTAGGAGTAGGATGAATCAATTTCCTGGTTCCTTCTTTAATCAATGTTTTGCATGCAAAATAATTGGACATAGGGATAGTGAATATAGAACCCAAATGATGAATTAGTTTAATGGAGGAAGAGTGAATCAATCCTTTAATGGCTACTGTTATACTTGCAACAAGTATGGGCATAAAGCTAATTAGTGCAGAACAAGAGTTAGTGGAAGTCAAACTAATTAGAGAAATGTTGTCAGCTACAATTGCAACAAACCAGGACATATCTCAAGAGTTTGCAGAAGCAAAAAGGGTAAGTAGATGAATTCGGTAGAAAAGAATGAACCAGTGAAGAAGGTTGAGAAGAATGAGTTTAAGCAAGAAATGAATAAGATTTTGAGGAAGAAATAAGAGATTGAGATGATAGATGCGTCTATACCCTCATCTAATACAAACAATTCCTTTGGGAATTAGACCTAGCAGGGTCTTAAGGGGAGTTTTAATAGAAAATTACTTGAACCCCCTTAATGTTTGGTGTGTCAGTCTTTGGCACAAAGATATGTTGTAAGAAATGATTAGTTAGAGGTTATGCAAGTGGAACCAAAAGAAAATATGAAGGCATGATCATTTTTGGAGCAAATTAGGGTTTTTTTGAGCAAAGAAGAAGAGTTCTTAGCAACTTTTTGAAATCTGTCACATTTAATGCAAATTAAGGCAGATCATTGTTTTATAAAGTAAATGTGTAAGGAATTTTAATCACTCGTGCATTTGAAGAAATAAAAGATATTTTTGGAACATTCTTGAGGTGATTTGGAGTTCGAGTCGTGCAAACCCTAGTTCTGGGTCATCATGAAGAAAAAGGTATTTTACTTTTTTGTGCAATTGTGGGTTTGTGTGAATCATCTTCTTGAGTTTTTTGAGTTTGAAATTGTGAAGAATGGCAACCTCTATAGTTGTTAAAGTGTCAAAAATACCTAGACCATATAGGAAATATTCCTCAAATGTTTTCAAAGATGACCCTATGGGCGCCTTCTCATCAATCCCTCACGGGGTTATGTCGACCGAGGACACAAGAATGTACATTCGAGTAAAGACTGAGGAGTTCAATCACAACAAATTGATTCACATTTGGCAGAATGAGCTCACTAGAGATAATTTCTTGGTGAAACCTAAATACTCGAACCTTGTTGCAAAGAGATTAGACAGATGGAACTATTTTCCCAACTTCAGTTTCATGGTTGATGATAGATATGTGAAACCTATTCTCAACAAAATACATGATAAATTCTTATGGACTGACCAACCTCACCTGATAAATAAGGAGTCGATTAGGGTT